>PVIC010015025.1:0-35764 GCA_004025085.1 Thryonomys swinderianus
CTGCTTTTAGTATAATAGGGATGGACTGGCAGGTGTACAGTGCATGTTCTGATTTGCCAATTCTGTTGATGGTGTTTGACACACACACAGGACGCTAATGGATGTGTGGTCAATTATATCAATCTTCCCCTACATTATGCCTTACATTGCAAGTACAGTGTCATGGTCCTGCAGGCGGGACCCAAGCCCAGCTCCCCCGCGTGCTAGCTTAAGGCCCATCGCTTTGTCTCAACCCTTTGACACGAATAGAGCAGGAGTGCATTGAGCACAGCGACTCAGACACGGCAGAGAGCCTCGGACTTGGCACCTGACGGCCCCGCCTGTGCCAGTCACTTGTCAGTCTTGCTGGCCCAGCCAGGGGGCACCAGAGGCAACCCCAGCACGGAGGGAGCCGGGAAGCAGGGACCTTCCCAGGGACTTCTGGGGGTGACAGGCCCCAGCCAGCGCTGCGTGACACTCTAACCCAGAGGGACCCCGGGAAGCTGGGCTAAGAACCTGAACCATAGAAGCAGGAAATAAAGGTTTGTGGTTTGAAGCTACCGAGTGCCGCAGTGATACGTCATGCAGCAGGAGGTAGGGAGTGCAGAATACAGACAGGAACTGACTTACTGGGTTGGACTTTGGAGTCCACCTTAACGATTCTGCAACCTCATGATGGATTTATCAGGTCATTCAGTGCACTCCCTCCTTAATGCTCTTTCTAACTTACGAGGATCGAGTGGGAGGGAGCCCCGTTACAACTCGAGGAACATCTGTGAACGTAAAGCGCAGAACAGTGCCTACAGCGCATTACCAAAAGAAGTTCAACTACTTGGCCATGTCTCTTGTATATAAATGGAAACTCAGCCCCTGAAACGGGCCTGACTGTATGATTTACTGAAGTGGCCAAGACAGGAGTAACAAATGTGACGCAGACACTGAGAGTCAAGTACCTGCATGCAGCACTTGCCGCCTGGAAACTGTCGCCCCCACACGAAGATGCCCACCCTTGCACCATCCCAGCTGCACCCTGGTGGCCGGAGCCTCCCCGTAGCCATGTGAGGGTATCAGAGCAGGCTATGAATGAGCCCAGGAGAAAGTGTCACCCCACCTGCATGTCCCACTGAAATTACGCGCTGAATTAAGAGTTTTCTCTGAGTTCTGGGTTGATGTGTTACACAGCATTTCATGACTGACACAACAACCACTGTTACTGTTACTATTATTGTCATCACGGGATTAATTCAGTAACTACACATATTTCTTAACATGATCGTTACACATTCTACTTTAATCCACTGAGAAACCCCTTCAGTATACGATAGCAAATGAGAGTCCAACTTTGTGTTTCACCAAAGAGCAGGTTTTACCAGCTCTGTGACAATGCAGTACCAGGTTTCAAATATCAGAGTGTAGAGTCCTTCGGGATGTCACTTTCGTGACCATTTTGGTCCACACAGTGGGAGATCTGCACCCAACACCACACAGCTGCTTTGCTTTCTCTGTGGCCAGACTAACGCTGCTGCTCTTCTACTGCAGTTGCCGGGAGAAGTGTCCACAGCGGACCGCACGGGAAAGAGCGGAGCTCCCGGGAAAGGGACAGAGAGGAGCGACAGCACTGAGAGTCCAGGGCACAGACGTGGGAGAGATGGAGGAGTCATGAACACGGAAAGGATGACTGCAGTCCATTTGCTGCCCAAAATCAAAACACCACCTACACCACCCTTCCGGCTGGTCAGCAGCTGAGCTCCATGGGTTTGTTCTAAGCAAACCCCAGGGCACCGTGGAGGAGGAAGGAGGGGGTGTCACAGCAACGAAATGACACCTCTTCCACTGCCACGGAGCACAGTGCCAGGTGCAAGACCTCTGAAGGAAATGTTTACAAATCGCAGTGGTAGGAGAAGTATCTGATGTAAGGAAGACAAGAAGGCTTCCCGGATGAAAGGTCCCAGAGTTTGCAGAATAAAGTTCACTGGTGTGTGCAAAGTCAGGACACAGGCATCAGGGACTCTGAGCCTCTGACAGGCTTATGGACTCTGACCCTCTGACAGACTAACAGGGACGCTGAACGTTTAGAGCTCCGAGTGATAGCAAACAGCCCACCATGGCATCCGTGATACAGGTTCAGCACCGCTGGGCTAGAAACCCTGATGAGGTGCAGTAAGAGGGGAGCCTGACGAAGAAGTGGAGGACTCTGGTATCTGAGAGAGAATCCTCCCTGTGAGGGGCGGCCTTCAAAGAAATGAACAGACAGCGCTGTGTTAGGTAACTAAAGGACCACAGGTGAGTACCCAATCCTGCACTCTGACACGGTGCTGGGATGTATACAGCACCCCTGGGTGTCCCCAAGAAGAGCCACGACCCTCCCCAAGGGCCCTCCGGAAGCAGCAAGCGCAAAGGCCTGTGCGGCTCCCAGCAGAGGATGCCCCAGCTGGGCACCCAGATCTCAGCTCCCTCAGAGCTCCATCAGTCCGATGCTGAGCAGACTGCAGGCCTGGGGGCACTGGGAAAACATCTCCTCTGCTTACACGTGAATAGTACACAACTTCGGTTTTGTGCAAACATTCAGAATTAAAATTTGAACATGAGCAAAGCTCTGACCGGAGGGCCATCTGATGGGCTGAGGACAGGAGTCTTCCGTCACTGGCAGAACCACACACTGTGGATGTGGCCCCAGCCTGGGGCCCGGCGCTGGGCCAGGCCCAGAAAACTGCTGCAGAAAGAGGCACCGGGGAGACAGGCATTACGGGCAGCCATCAGAGGCCTGTAGCTTGGGTGAGGCCCAACCTGCTGGCGTTGACACTGTCACCTGGGCCCAATTTTATAGACTGTTCTCTTTGTATTAGTCCCTAAGCAATACAGTTTATCACTGCATTAGCTACTATTAGTCATCTATAGATGATTTTAACTATACAAGAGGGTATAAAAATAGTCATTTATTTTAATTATTATTATTTTGTTTTTTTTGAGACAGGGTCTCGCTTTGTAGTTCAGGCTGGCTCTGAGCTCACTATGTAGCCCAGGCAAGCCTCAAACTCAGCAATCCTCCTGCATCTGCCTCCCGAGTGCTGGGATCACAGGCGTGAGCCACCACACCTGGCACTGTGGTATGTGCCATTGATTGCTGGTGGGCGTGAGTCTCCACGCCCAGCATTGTATGTGGTTACTGGGGATCGAACTCAGGACCTTGGGCTTGCGAGGCAGGCACTGGAACCACTGAGCTAACCCTCTGGCCCTATTTTAATTATTTTAAAATCTAGTTTTATTGACACTATCTATACACGTGTACAGGATACAAGATAACGTTTTGACTCATGCATACATACATATAGTGACAAAGTCAGGGTAATTATCTGTTCCATCATCTTACATCTTACACTCTGATCATTTCACTAGTGTCTATACTCAAATTCTTCTCCTCCATCTTGAGATACAAATGCATTATTACTCACTATATTCACCCTGCTGTGCCAGAACACGAGGACTTATCCCTCCTATCAAACAAAGACATTCGACCCACTGATCAGCCTCTTCCTCGCCTCGGCCCTCCCTGCTCTACCCAGACTCTGGTGACTCCTCTTCTGTCCTCAACTTCCACAGAGCATTACTTTGAATAAGGGTTCTGAGCGCCCTTGAACTCCGGCAGCCCGTGGGACGTGGCAGCCAAGCTCCAGCAACACAGGCAGACAAAACTCAGAGGCCCTTTACTGTGGAAACCGGTCGCAGAATAAGCCTCACGATCTGTGCAAGCTGGAAGCCGAGGGAGGGCGGCGCGGTGCTCGGTTCAGTTCTGAGGGCCTCTCTGATCTGCCCAGCCCTGCACACCCTGGAGGATGCTGACCACACCAGTGACAGCGCATCTTTGTGCAGCCTGCAGATTCTTTCATGCTTATCTCTGCTGGAAACACCTTCAGATGCACCGAGTATGTTTCATCAGCTACCTAGGTGCCCTGCGCTCCAGTCAAATGGTTAGAAAAGTGACCCCCCCCCCCCAGAGCCTCAGGCATGAGAGGAAAGGGAAGCAATCCGGAGCCCACGGGGCCGTCGGCCCAACCCCTCCACCTCCCCTCCAGCTGCCAGTCCCGCCCCCAACATGGAAGCTTCCGGCCACGCCCCGCCTGGGACAGTCACCTGACCCACGCCGCACTGTCAGCCATGTCTCCTCCGGATTTCCCGGGGAACCTCTCCCGGAAACATCAGGTCCGGCAACCCCGGCTTTGACTACTAAAAAGGGTAAATTCTCTCTTCAGGATTAATACATTGGTTAATACAAATTTTTTCAGGATCATATTCTTGTTCACTTTTAGAAAAATAAGAGATATGGACAAAAATACAGTGAATTAAACGTAATTTTTAAAAAAATTTGGGATATGGGTGAAAATGAGAATTAACTCGTGTCATATACTAGCACAAATTCCCCGATGTTGAGTGTGATTGTGAGCTGTATATAAAATGTACCAATAAAGAATTCAATTTAAAAAATTATCAGCAAAAATCATATGGCCATTAATTCACCTCAAAATATTCCTCTTCACACTGAACCCATGTATCCCACCATCTTGCCACTTTCTGAAGCATTTCTGAAAGTCCTCTTCTGCGAGTCTTTCTGTGGCTGCCCCAAAACTCTGAATCAACTCAAAATGTTCACAGCCATTTCTATCAAGTAAAAGCAATATACTGAGTTTCTTACTTATTCAGCCCATCTCCAACTCTTTCCCAGACTCACTTGATTCTGACAAGTACATGTTTTAAGTCAATTCAGGACATGGAGGCAGCTATGATAGCACAATTAAAGACACACAACAAGAGGCTTCCATCTGCTTAAAAAAGTGGCCTGAGCTCACTATGTAGCTCAGGCAAGACTTGAACTGAGCAATCCTCCTGCCTCTGCCTCCCGGGTGCTGGGATGACAGGCGTGAGCCACCACGCCCAGCACTGTGGTATGTGGTACTGATGGCTGGTGGGCGTGAGTCACCACCCTCGGTACTGTTGAATGTGGTCACCAGGATTGAACTCAGGACCTTGCGCTTGCCAGGCAGGTCTCAGAACCACTGAGCTAAATCTCTGACCCAACAATGTATCTTTTACTGTAATAATTTTTTAAATGTAAATGTTCACCATGGGTTCTGGTCATACCTTGAAAAACACCTCTGGTTTTTCAAGAAAGCGTTCTCTTTCTTTGCAGTAGTAGCATTTTTTTCACATTGCCTTCCTCAGATGCAAGACACACAGACTGGAGCTTGCTCATAGAGTGGCACCAGTGTGTGGTGCCTGTCCTCACACTGTCACAGTGCAGGGCTTCAGGACCACACTCAGTCCTCGGTGTAGGTGGCCTTTGCCAGCCAGCTGCCATGCAGGGCTGAGAGGATTGCTCTGGGTCCACTGACTCTTTCTCTAATACATACCATCCGTAGGATTCCCAAGAAATTATGATTTCTATCATCCTCTGCTAAGCCACTCGATCCCTCCCATTCCTCTATGGCTCCCAGCTAGGCTACCAGCTCTGGTCCATCTGGTCAACCTCACTATTTTCTAAGAATGTAGTCTCAAAATAGATGTAGGGAGACGGTACAGAGGGAAGAAAGCTGGCCTGTGGGCTGCGGCAGATCCCTATAATAGCCTGTGACACTGCATTCCATTAGTCCCTGCATCTGCCCTGAGAACAAGCAGTCTTCTCTAGGGCTGAACTGAACCAGGTCAGTCCCACCAGCCTTACGAAGTACTGTTTACCTTGACTGTAAGATGTTCTCATTTCTTGAGTCTCAATAAATAGTCTTTTAATCAAACCAGAAAGTTGTACATTATATTATATAAGAATTATCTCAAGAAGAGTGATGACCCCTAAATCCTCAAGAGACCACATTAGCATTCAGAAAAGCTATGCAACTTGTTTAGAGTCAAAGTCAGAAGAGAATGAAGCCAACGTTGCAGGCCTTGACCTTCTCAGGTGAGCTCCAGATGTAGCACAACCTTGCCTAAGAAGTTCAAAGGGTCACTGACCACGCTCTGGGAGGGGAATCCAGTGGGTGCACTGTGATTCATAATTCAATTCAGTATTGACCAGGAAGTCAGTTTCCTGTGTTACTCCAAACAGTACCCCCTGCAAGCTCTGGTTATATTGCCCTTCTTCATCCAGAATGAATGATCTACTTCCTAAGTCTAAGTCTAAATGTCCGAAGAAACTATTTCAGACTAAATTCGATGGTACCTCCATTCATGAACTTGATTCCTTTGATGATTTTGGTCACAAATGGAGTTGGATGAGAACCAATTAAAATTCATTGCTTAGGTTCAATGTTGCCTTTCTAGGGAAATTTGATTCTGTTCTCATCCAGTTCAGTTTGCAACCAGAATCATGGAGAGAATTGAGTTTGGGAACTGAAGTACCACTACATTTAATTTTTAAAATATGAAACAATGCTTGTATCAGTTATAATTCTTAAATCATCCTGTCCAACTGGGGTCAGGTTATTAACACATTTGAGAAATTCAGTAAGTGCAAAGGTATTATTAAAATTTTTATAAACTTACAATCCTTATTCTTACAGAAAGAAGACAGGCTTACCACCAAAGAAAATAATACCCAAGTTACTATCACCTTTCTTCCAATTAATAAGCAGTTGGTGGGGAATAAAATCCAGAGGTCAATCTTCTGTGGACTCTAAATTGACAAGAAAACAAGCTACACGGGTTTTCAGTTATTTTTCAGACCCTTGCTGGTTTTCATTTAATGGAAAACTTGTCAAGTTACAACTTTCTTATGTGCCTCACTATAGAGCATTTATTTTCTACAAATGGGATTTTCTCAAGACAATAACTGTGGTGTCAACACTAGACAGACTGCAAGAAATCTATTTTTACCTATTTTTATGGATGTCAGACATGCTTAACACTGTATGACTATAAATTTATTTCCTTGTTCTATGTGATCTTTGTGATAAATGTATCATCACAGAAAATCTCACCATCTTTTATATCCCTTTCCTTGATAAGGCCAACTTAATTTAAATATACAGTCACATAAGTTTTTTAGTCAGAGTTGAGACTGTGTTCAAAACCAACAATTATATCAACAGTAAATAAGAAAACATGAGCAGGTTTTCTAAACATTTTTTGATGATTCAAAAGTATTCTAACATTATACTCAAGAAAGTTAATTATTCACTTGTTGAGTGGTGTGTGTGTGTGTGGTACAAAGGACTGAATCAAAGGCCTTTGCACTAAGCTACATTCTCATGCCTTTACTATTTTTTTTTAATCTGAGACAGGGTCTTAACAAGTTACACAGGCAAGACACAAACTATTGATCCTCCTGTCCCAGTCTCCCTCAAGACTAGACTTTACAGATGGGCACCCTTTGCTCAGCTACATTTGAAATTTTTATTGATCTGTTTTTTTTAAATGACAAATACAGTGAAAATAAAATTTTCCATTCTATCCGTGTTTAAGCAAGCATACAGCTCCATGATGCTGTGCACATTCACACTGCTGTGAGGCCTCTGCCACCATCTGCCTCCAGGACTTCCTCATTTTCCCTAACAGAAAGCACTATGCCCTTTCAACACTAACTCTGTATTCCCTCCTTCATCTCCATCCTACTTTCTATGAGCTTGACTCCTCTAGGTACCTCCCATAAACGGAACCTTTCAGTATTTATCTTTTTGTGAATGGCTGATGTCAGTCAGCCTAACAACCTCATGGTACAGCATGTGCTCGAGCCGCCTTCTTTTTTAGGGCTAGATAATATTCTATCATCCAAATGCAATCACATTTTGCTTTCACAAGCACTTGGGTTGCTTCAGCCTTTAGACTATTGTGAGCCATCCTGCTATGAACACAGGTGCATAAGTATCTTACATCCCTGCTTTTAATGCTTTTGGCTACATACCCAGAGGAGAGGTTATTAGATCATATAGTAATTCTGTGTTCATATGTATATAGAGAGATAGATAATAGACATATGTCCATATATAGTTTTTTTTTTAGGAACCTCCATGTTATTCTTCATCTGTTGTTTTTAACAATATAAGTAGATTCCATGACAGTAAAATAGTGGCCAAGTGTCTGGTAAACTTGGCAATTTCTTGGAAGCAACAGTGTTCCATCTCCACGTTTTCAGCAGGACAATCCTCTCTCTGGGTACAGCTCCTGTATCCCAAGTACAGCAATGACCCAGGGACAAGTGGCTGTAACTAACATAGAAAAGCAGAAATTCCAACTAATGAGAACACTTTGTGACAAAAAACAGAAACATAAGCAGTTTCTACAAGCACTTTTGAAAAGAAAGAAGAGTAGGAAATTCTGATTCTAAGTAGTAAGTTGACTTTCTGCCCCCTCTAAGTCCACAGGTACAGATCTCCAAGGGCAAGGGGGGACCACGGAGTGAACGTGGAGCCCCTCTGTGGAAGCCTTGAACTGGACTCGGGTGAATGAGCTGACAGGGCACAGAGGCTCAGCTGACTCCCCTGAAGAACCTGGGGGCTGTGGGTTAGAACCACGCGCCTGGGCGGCTGGCTGCAGCCAGGGGCTAAAGACAGAGGGTGAGAGGCTGGGCTGCCAGATGCCACTGCCTGTGCCAGGAACTACAGGACCTTGTCCCACCCTTCAGGGCTGCTGCAGACCAGCCCCAGGAGCTGACATCAGGGATAGGCGGACACTGGAGAGGAGGCCGGGGCAGGGGCTGAACTGCATGGGGTTTCCCAGGGAGCTGACTAGGGATGAGCATGTTCTCAGACTGGGCAGTGGCCACGTAACCCCATAATTTGCTAAAAACCGTCAAATTAATACACCTGTAATAAGTGAGTAGTAAGCTTGGTAAATTCCACTTCATGGAAGCTTGTTAGATGAACAGATAAAGGACAGCCAGACCCAAAATACCAAGAGACCATCAATTATCACTTTTTGGTTTTTGCCTGCTACCCAGTAGAATATGGGTGTGAGAATGGTCAGTTAAGAAAGAAGAAACCATGTGATACCACAATTCTATTCTGGGTATGTAACCAGAATAATGAGAGGCAGGGTCTCAAACAGATGCAGATCTGCACACAGTCAAGGCAGCATGATTCAAAATAGCCAGAAGGTGAAAACCAGTCAGATATCCATCAAATAAAATGTGGTCTGCTAACACAACAGCATGTTACTCAGCCTTCAAAAGGAAAGGAATTCTGACACGGGCTACACACAGGTATGCTGTGAGGACTGTCTCAGTGTGCTTTCTGTTGTTGTAGCAGAATACCTAAAACTGGATAAATTACACACAAAAGAGTTTTATTCAGTCCTCGGCTGTACAACTTAGAAAGTCCAAGTGCCCAGGGCCAGCTTCTAATGAGGGTCTTCTGCTGTGTCTTCCCATGGCAGGAGAGGGCAGAAGAGCAAGACAGCAGGGAAGACCCCAAAGAATTTTTATAAGGGGTCCATTTTCACAGCAACTACCACACTTCTCAGGCACCACCAGTAATCCATTCCTGGCGGGGCACCCCTCAGCCTAACGGCCTCCTACGGCCCCACATCCCGCCACGGCTGAGGGGGCTGCACTCCCAACGTGGGGCCCATTCACACTAGGGCAACGCCAACATGCAAGGCATGAAAGGAAGACGCCTAGGCCTCCCCCTGCAGGAGACGGTCTGTGAGACGCTCTGACAGACCGGAAGTGGAAGACGGGGGGGGGGGGCATTTCACTGAGGAAGGTGAGACGCCCTGGGCTGGAAGCAGCAAGGCCTGCACAGAAGCGCGAATGGATTTCCCGCCGCTCCACACACACTGAACATGGTTAGGGTGGTGAATCTCCTGTGACGGGTATTTTACCACAATAAAAATAAGGCATGTCCTTTTATTTTTGCACAGGGAAGAATGAGAAAAACACAGAGAGCTCAGAACTGGGACAATGGAGGAGGGGACAGCGACAGCCGCTTCATTTCAGCCTCTCAACACTATTTGGTTTTAACCCACTGTGCACTCGACGGATTTGTAAGTATTAAATTTAAAACATAACAGAGAATGGTAGAGACGAAAAGAAAAGCAAACCGGGAAGCCGCGTACCAATAAGGCTGATGTCAATCACGGGTCAGATCGGAGCCGGGATTGTCCGACAGAAGGCTCTGGGCCCTTCAGGAAGCAAGGGCCACCACTTTCCCTTTCGGCAAGGTTACGAGGTCGGCATACTAGAGGAACGCTAAGCAGAGGGGGGCCTGCATTTCAGCGCGATGTTAACAGTCACTTGACTGCTCTGGGAAGAGGGGCAGACGCAGGGAGCCCCGACTCCCCACAGCCTGCAGGAGAGCGGGACGGGCTGGCGGGGCACCAGAACTTGTCCAGCTTGGTATCGGGGGCTCAGCATCCAGGCTGCTCAATCAGAGGCAAGACACCAAACCGAGATGAGAGCGTATCAGTAGCTGGGACACTGCGTCGGAAAGCGAACAGATGAATTTATCAGTGTTACAAATGTTCTGCATTCTGATACCAAATTCATAAAACGCCAAGGGCAGCAGCCCACCGTGGAAAGGAAGAAAGTGCAGGGTTGCAGGCGGCCTCTGCCTCCACGGAAGGCAGTGGGCTACGCAGGCGGCAGCGGCCCAGCCCGCGAAGAAAGCAGTCAGTCCTGCGGGCACCCACACTTCCCCTGCCCGCTGTTCCGGCCCTGGCACCACATCAGAAGGGATGAGGCACCCTCTCCATAAACTGGGTGATGAGTCTTTGAATATACACGCAGAAAACCACGCAGGTTTCCCCGTTCGTAGGACTTCAGAGGGAAAGTAAAGGAACTGGCTGGTTCTGTAGAAAGAACCGGAGAAACAAGTCGCTGTGCAGAGACAGACTGACCGCGGCCGGAGCCTAACAGCCTCGCGTCGTGCTCGGAAAGGATGAGGGTCCCGAGTCAGAGCTGCCGCTCTACGCACTCTGTGCAGGGCCTCGCCAAACTCACAACACCCCGGAGTATCCCGAGGCAGGAGGGTAACAGCGGCCACAGAATCAGTAAGTTACATTTACTGCCTTTCTGCTTCCGCCGTGCTGGAGACGGAGCTCGCGAGTCAGACAAGCAGCCACCACTGAGCTTCACCTCAGCCCACGAGGGCTGCACGGGTGGGCTGTCAAGTTTCCCTGTAAACTTGCTTCTTTCCTGAGTTGTGCGGTCCGTGATGAATATCAAAGATCTAACTTAGCAAACACAGGCCTCATGAGTTCTTCTGGATGGCAGTTGTTATGCAAAGAACTTAACAATTTTTAAATCTAAAAGGAAAGGTCTACCAGCTCACAATAAGGACTGATTGCCTTCAACAGATAACAATATTAAAGTTAGATAGGAGGAGTAATTTTCTGGTGTTATATTGTACGGTAGGGTGACTTTTATTCCTATTAATACATTGCATATCTCAAAATAACTAGAAAAGAGGATTTTGGACATTCTTACTATAAATTATAAATACTTCCTGTGAGCTGATTGTTGTACAATGTCTATATAAATCAAAACATAAGTATGCATGAATAGTATGTCAGTTTAAGGGGGGGACACTAGGTGCTCGACCCCAACTCCTGGTTGGCAGTAGTACCTAACCGGGCCTGGGTCACTGTCAACCTGCCTGGACTGGAGGATTCCTGGGAAGGTGGCTGGACTTTGGGGACACTGGACTCCTCTGAGGATCAGTCCGCACTGCTGATGGCTCACGTGTTGCTCATACGTTGCTCATCTGTTGCTCACGCATTGCCCATGCGTTGCTCGTGTGCTCCCTGGCTTTCTCCCCCTGTGCTCTGCTGCACGGCTCTCACAAAGCAAGCAGCTCTCCTTGCTACAGCCCGATCCTGGGAAGTTTCTATCCTGGACCCAGCTCATCAGGGACTGAAAACTGTGTGCAGCCAGGAGCCCAGTCAAACCTCTCTCCCTCTGAGCTCTATTTTGTCCCAGGAATGGAAAGCTGAACTCTAACTCAGGCATCATCTTTGACAGAGACCAGCAGTGACAGTGAAGAACGTTCAGGTTCAGAAAGTTCTCACAGGGCTGGGTCGTGTTGCTTTGTCTGACACAGTGTTGCCAGGGATCTAGGTTACCTGATGCTAGTTCCAGCTGGACCTGCTTACCTAAATATTATGAACTTCTATGTTATTCATTTATGTAACAAATACTCACTGAGTCCTAGCTTTACACCAGGCTCTGTTGTGCGCATGAGCAGAAGGGCACGACCCTCGCAGGCAGGAAGAGTCTGGTTTGCAGATCAGTGAAATCAAGGCAGTCCTGGCTGCAGAGAAGCCAGTGGTGGCAGCTCCATCAGGAACTCGAAGAGCAGGTAAAGCACAAAACAAGAGGAAAGGGAAGGGTGAAAAAGCAGTGAAAGCCTTTGCCCAGAACGCTGAGGTCTGGTTTAGGTCTGTAGATTGGCCGCTGGGGAAAGACTCGCAGCAGAGAGCAGGATGAGGAGGAGCGGCTGCGCCGGGGCGGGACTCAGGGCTCAGCCCAGGGCGCACAGGAAGGACGGTCAGGGGAAGCGGCGGGCTTGTGTCCTGCAGGCGAAGCAGCCGGGCGGGGGTGGCGAGCGGGAGAGATGGAGGTATCCCTTGGTTTCCGGCACGAACGGAAGACGGTAGGGGAGGCTGGTTTTGGGGACGCACCCAGGCAGTGTTCAGCCCAAAGTCCAAATGCGAGCAGTTACCAAGATTCCAACTACACCGAAGGAAGACCTGCGGTCTGTCCTTCTGTCGCTCCCCTCTGAGACGAAATACCCCGCACCAAGTACTGTCCCGCTTCCAGGGAGGCAGCTGCGCAAAAACGGCCAGGAAGCCACTCGCCGAGAGTTCCACAGGGACACGGGGTGCAGGCGGCCGGGGATGTGTCTGAAGCCGCCGCTCTCTGTGGTCGTCCTGCCCTAGTTACAGGAGCTTTGCAGGCTGGGTCGGGAGGAGCCAACGCAGGGACGCAGGACGACATGACGGACCTCCGGCTGCCGTTACATCGCCCTCCGGGACGGACACAGATCGCTCTGAAGATTAAAGGTGAGCGAGGGCCAGGAGGGTCACTCCGGCCCGGCGCGGGCGGCACTGTCACGCTCTCTGCGCCCTCACTGGCCTTCGCTGGACTCTGCCGTCCTCAGGCCTCTCCCAGCCTCGGGGTCCCGCACCGTCCCTCCTCCGCTGTCTGCTGCATGAAGGCGGCTATCCCCTACGCCTGGCTCGCGTCCCCGTCCCTGCAGCCCCTGATGGTATTTCCTGCCTCCAATCGTGCACCTGCTTCTGGATGCGAAGCTCCTGCCTAGAGACTCCAAGACAAGGCAGCCCGCAGCCCCGGGAACCCCGAAGCAGAGCACCTGCCAGCCGAGCAGGCACATGCCCAGCTGTGCTGGCGAACTGCCCTCCCACCAGCTGTAGCTGCCCCGATTCCCGCACGCGCGGCAGCAGGCGTCCACCTAGACCGAGGCGGGACTGTGCCCGGGCACTCCCAGACGAGCTCGGACCATCGTGGACCGAGGAACACACGAGAGTGCGCTTGCACACGCACACGCAGCAGCCACTCACACGCTCGGCCCATCTGGGCGGGTGAGCTCCGGCCCACTGACCTCCGGGGATGCCACACGGGTCAGGCCCGAACCCAGCCTTGCCCCACCGGGCCTGTGAACCTGCTCATGGTTTATCTCCCCATTCACGTGGAAGCGTCAGCAAGTCAGTGTGGGCAGAGTGGGTCGCTTGTTAGGAGGAAAAGAAAGCTCTAAATCCTGAGGCTGCCGCTGCTGCAGAGATAGAGGCGTTGCCACTGACAGTCAGGGACTGGCCAGCGTCAACCGGCAACGGCGCCTAGCGACGGGGCAGACAAAAGCCAGCTTCTGCTTCCGAAGTCCCGACAGGAGAGGCGACCAGCCCCGGCCCCCAGCGTTAACCAGCAGTGACAGCTGGCTGGGACGGGCAACGGCTGACGGGCACCGGGAGAAAGCCGCCGGGGGAGCTTGGAGAGCAGCAAAAGGCTCCGGAGCCACCACGGGCATCTGAGATCCCGAAGCAGCAACACTAGGGCCTCAGGGCCACCAGCATCCGCAGACCCAGAACTGTAGCCAGACGGCAGAGAGGCGCTGGCACTGCCCACCCAGCGCCACTGGCAGCGCACACTTCATCGATTTGCAGTTTGCATCCCGACTGAGCAAAGGAACCCAGCACTAGTGAAATGCTCGTCTCGCCTGCTTGAGACTCTGAGTTCAATCCCCAGAAATGCAGGGGAAAAAGAAGAAGAAATTCCACATTGACAAACTGATTTCACAGACGGACCCTGGGGGTGGGAGCTAATGTGCAGCACCGGATCACCAAATGCACATAAAAGGGAGGAGTAAATAAATAAAAAGGAAGGAGGGCAGATAATCTACATGCATACTGGCAGAGCAAACAAAGCGTAGTCATGTTTGAAGTTACTCTCCCATGATTGTTTGGGTGCGTTTTATTACAGTTTGGAAGATGACTACACGATTTACTTCTAATCATTAATCAATACATAGTTTTTAACAATTATATGATAAATAAACCCGTTGAAACCGTGGAAGGTACAAAAACGAATGTGTGCAACCCCCATTTTCAAGCTGTAGCAGCTGCAGGGCTGCAAAAACTTTTAGAGAAGTTGTACAGATCTGAAGTAATGGCCCTCATGAACTTCTCAAGAGGCAAGTCCGTGTATGAGTGGCCTACGTGGCCAAATCCTGGGTGGACTTTCTGCCCCGAGGCTCAGGCTTGGGGCGAGGCTGGCACTTGAGCCGGGTCAGGAAGAGCATCCATGGTTGCTGCCCTCCCCACAGCCAAAGCCTCCCTTGCGGAGTCTCTGCCCCATCTGGTCCTCTGCAGTGGACGGCCGCTGGCAATGCCGCGGTGAAGAAGTGAGCCAGTCAGCAAAGGCTTCCGCGGATAGGAGGGTCCCCGCACAGCCAGACTCAGGCACGGAAATTAGCACCGAGGCTGCCGTGGACTGCGCTGGGGAGGACCGAGGAGTTCGGGTTTAACAGGTACAGATCCAGCTTTGACAGATGAGCGAGCTGGGGAAGGACTCGTGCAGATGGCTCAACCACGTGAACTGACGTCACTAGATTGTAGTTTCCAAATGGTCAAGATGGTAGATTTCACTTCAGCACAATGAAAAAATTTTAAAACACAGTTAAATGGAAGCAGTGAGTTCTGGTATTTTGCAGGAGTGGAGAGACGGTTCTGAGTAACCCTCTCTATATTTTAAGGATATCTAGAAAGGAGGAACTCAAAGCTCCAGACGCAAAGTAATGGCAAAAAGATGGAAATTCTGGTTACTCTGATTTGATCCGTATGTACTGTATGTGTCCTAAAATACAACACACAATTATTACACGCTAAACAAAAAATGCTTTAAATCTTTAGTGGACCTGGGGGCTAGCTCAACTGCACAGGTGTACTTAACATGTGCAAGCTAAGCAGCAAGTGCTTCAGGAGAAAATGACCTTAATAAGTGTCATTTCTAAAAGAAGACTCTCCCTCCATTCCTTGCTCTCAACACAAATTTCCAGAAGGGACCCAGCAAGCCCTCTCCCCTGACTGCATCATGAGTTTTCATCGTAAAATTGCCACTTCCATATTTTTCTCTCTAGTTAAATTCCTTTTCCCACCATGGAAGCTATTTGCTCTCCTTTTCTAAAATCAGTGCCTCTGAGTAATCAGAAATAAGAGCTTAAAACACTGATTTTCGACATGCAAGCGGCAGGGGTTCGATATTATGTTATGTTCAACAAGGCTTTAAAAACTGTTGAATAGATGTCTTTAAATCACTAAAAAGTGCCTAAGACAAGATCAAAGCATTGACGCTGAATTCAATCAAAGCCTCCAGGAGCGCAGCCCAGAAAATCGCGGTGAGCACACGCACTGCCGCGGAGGGAGATGACCTCAGGATGGGGAGAGAGGGGGGCTCGGTCCCACATCAGCACACCCGTGGCATTGTGGGTCGGAATGGGGGGGGCACCGCTCTTCTGAACTCATGGCCAAGCCTTCCGTGTGCCGGGGCTGAGGGGCCGGTTCCAAGGACCGCAGCTGAGAGTCCCGGTTCACACAGCGCACTAGGAGCATGGACAGCTCCTGTGCGAACCTCATCCCAATTCGGCACCTGCGTCCCCGTTCCACGCCCTTCCCGCCGGGTCAGATGCCCCCACCACCTCCGGGAGCCGTGGTCCGTCCTCCCCTTGGCTGGTGCTGCTAATCAGCCGCGTGGCCTTTACACAAGCACCTCCACGGACACCGCTCAGCAAAGCTTCTCGGCCCTCCAGAAACTGCCAGAAGCTGCAATCAACTAATGAGTACGGTCGACAAGGTGAGCTTCTGACAGTCGCAGAGTCCTCTGAGCAGCAGCTCTCCGAGAGTAAGTGACACAGGAAGCACTTTGCCTCTGAGCTGTCTGAGCAGAGGGGCGCAGGCCGGGGCAGCGGCGGAGCGCGGGTGAGGCCCTGCTCGGGGTCCCAGCACCACAGCAAGACTCCTGGGAGGAGACACCCTCAGGGGTATGCCGACCCTGGCGTGCTCCGCAGCTCCTCTTTGGCTTTCTTCCTGGGTCAATCTATTACTTAATGGCTAGTGAATGTTCCTCCCTTGATACCCAAGACACAGCTAAAAACTTGTCCTAGTTCAGCCCGTCATTTGACAAACATTATGCCTTTACATATATTAGCAACCACTACAAGCCCTGATCCTAGGCCACCGTGCAACCCAAGATGCCCCTTGACCTACACTGGGGCTGTGGCCCACGACGCCCTTTGCTCTCTGAAAGTTTCCTTAGGTTACACGACCTTAACACGCCTAACCTACCAACCACATAATTTAGCAATACTGTACACTGTGGTGTCTATTACCTCTTTTGTGTACTTCCTACTGCGAGCCCACGGAAAGACCCACACCCACCTTCCTCTGGCCTGGGTCCACTGTCACACCGCGATTCCTCAGAAGACTCCACGGGGATAAAGTCTCTATGAGCAACAACTCGCCAACTGGAACACACGGTCCAAAGTGCCACGGGGGTGGAAAGCCCCGAGAGGATTCTTGGCTACAGCCCAGGGTGTCCCCGGAGCTGCAGCGTGGCCAGAAGTGAGGGGGCAGCTTGACCCCAGGGCCCTGGCTGCGCGCCAGGGCAGCAGAGGCCTGGAAAGTCCGTGCGGAGCCGGAAGGCCACGGAGGTGCTCTGCGGCCTCGGGGTGGGCCCGCGGGGCCTGCGGACACAGGAAGCCCCGGCCCGCCGTGACTCGGAGCGGCAGAGAGAGGCAGCACAGCGCAGTGCGCGGAGCAGGCCGCGCAGCAAAGACAGGAGGGGCCAAGAGCAAGCGGCTGCGCAGGGCCCAGGAGAGCGAGCGTCGGAGGGGACCAAAGACAGGGGCCGGGAGCAGCCAGGCGGGCAGCTGAGCCGCGGGGCGCAGAGCCGGCTCCGGGCACACAGGAAGTTGAGCTCCGGGCTCCCCACAGCCTGCAGGGCAGCGGCAGCGCGAGACAAGGCCGCTAGGATCAGCGCACCAGTGCAGCCGGGCAGGACAGAAACGAGACGTGCACCGAGGAGCCACGCAGTCTGGGCGCCGTTTCTCTGAAAGTGATCAGTCGCGTTAGCCTCCAACACCCCCGCTCCCCACCCCCACCCCGGTGCCATCTCCTGGAAGACTCCCGGCGCGGCGGGACGGGCCTCAGCGACACAGAGATGCAGCTGTCCGCCCCAGAGAAACGGCAGCTCACCCGGGGGCGGCGGGGAGAGTGGGGAGCGGGAGAGAGGCCACGGTGGGCCGGGCACGAGTGGGGCACAGGCGGCCGGGGCAGAGGCGCCCCCGGGGGGCCAGGTCCAGCACGTGGCCGGGGCCACGTGACATCATTAAACGCACTGCGAAGCAGGGAGCCTCGCCCGCAGGCTCGCCCGGCGGTACCCACGGGCTCGCGGGGCTGCCCCCGGATGGCCTCACCGCCGTAGCCCCTAATCTGACGCACCCCGGGCCGAGCTGCTGTAAAGTGGCACGAGATGAAGAGCTTAGACAAAGCATACTAAAATTCCAAGTTCCTAGATAATATCTATTTTATGTGTATAGAAGAGCCCTTCTCTCCTTTTTTTAGAATATTTCAGATTTAAGTTCACAAGTGCCTCCACGTGATTACTAGAAAAGGGAATTAAAATCCACGGTAAATATTGGCTGAAGGGAGACAGAGCAGACCCTGGCCGGCCGCGCGCCTTCGCCGTGGCCTTGGGAGCCGGGGCGGAAGGGAAGGCGGCGGCAGGCCGGGCGGCCCGGCAGCACGCACTGGGCCGCTGGCCTCTCCAGAGGCTCTCGCGCCCGGCCACGGAGGCCAGCAGGGCGGCCGAGGCTGTGTGGCGACGGGTCCGATTTCCTCAGCCCCGCGCCCCACCAGGGCTCCCCGCAGCCCCTCAGGCCTCTCACGGGAGCGGGGACAGGGCCCGTCCCCGGGCGGCTGGGGTTCGCCGTCTCCACTGTCCCTGGAAAATCAGATGCTCCAACCCAATACGAAACCATGCCGTTAAACTGGGAAGGTGACACGTCATTCAGCTCGACACAACTCTTGCACAGACACATGCGTGCACGTGCACACCCGGCTCTGCTGCTGGGCGGTACTGATGACAGGTGACGGGCCAAAGCGAGCGGAAGAAGCTAGGTACGCAGAGTCCCTTCCTAGACAAGGTCACCAAGGGTGACCCACGCTGCGTGGGAAGATCCCCCCGACGCTGCGGGAGAATTCAGAGTCTGTGTTTTGCCGCAAACCCACTTGGGTGTGAAGTGCTAAGACCCAGGATTCTTGGTCACTCATGAGCCACAAAGAGCGCACTGGGAGGGCAGGAAGCAACCAAAGGGGCTTGGATTTAAGACTGCTGCAGGAAAAGATAGTCCTCAGTGTTCAAAATGAGAGAAATATGACTTAAAAAAAATAATAAGTTGCTAGAAAGACATCTATACTGATCCACATCAGTATAAGGCACCTTTCTCTACGTGGATATATGAATGTTACCCCCCTACAAAATCTTCACGCCTTAAACTGTATAGCCCAGAATAATGTCTGACACACGTGGTCAACGCCAGGCTCCTGGCAAGTGCTTGTGGCCCCACTGTCCTCACTGGGACAGCGTCTTTCCATGGCACCCTGCACAGGGCTGAGTCCGGCGACCCCACCACCATCCCAGAACCCCAGTCTGCACTCTGCCTGACTTCACACAGCCCCAGGCACGGGTCAGATCCTCAGGGGCCACAGGATGGTGACAGTCCCAAGTACAGGGGTGGGGCAGGTGGAAAACCAGAGGCCACAAGGGGCTGCAGGAGGGAGACGGGGAGGCCAGAGCAGAGGCACCCCTGGGTCCCTAGAAGAAAAAAGGTGATGAGCAGGAGGGGACGTGAGATCATCACGGAGAGGAACGTGCCTCTGAGACTAGAGAGGAGCCCCTGGCCCGGGGGCCAGGTCTAGTGGCTGAGCTGTCAGCAGGGCGCCCTCTCCAGGCTCCAGCCATATCTCCCAGAGCCCAGCGCAACAGCAGCCCATGGAAGGAAGATGCTGCTCCCGGCCACGCCCTGTTGCCTCCTTCTCGGGACTGTTCCTGCCAGAATAGCTGGCATCTAAATCCTGCTCATATGGCTGTCTGCCCAAGACATTGAGCCCCATGAAAAAATCCTCACAGATAAGGTAATCATTTGGAGAAAATGCAACAGATCTGCAAATACAAACAGCTTACACAGAGTCAAGGATCCCACAGGTCAAAACCTGGAGAAATCGTACACTGCTAAAAACTAAACTGTGATTTTCTGGTATAGGGATCGAATTTAGGACCTTATGCCCCTAAGCTAACTCCCTAGCCCATCTGCAATTTCTCTTCTAAAAAAAAAAATAATAGTATTTCCAATGAAACTGGTTTGCGATCTAATGGGAGTGAGTTTGAAAAGGCTTGTGTGTTTTTTATTAAGCGCTCATAGTTTCTTGTTATAAAGTGGACACCGCACCACCCACCACCTCCCAAACGAGGAACAAGTCTACGTTCACAACTATATGGACCTGGGAGAAGTCCGCTGACCTCCCCTCCTTTTGTGGAGATCTTTTTGAGCTAAAAGACCAGAAGAAAATGACGCTAGAATGTCCATTTACCAAACTGTCAGTGGATGACTCTTGTCCCCAGGCACCGAAGAGATGGACACAGAGACTGAAAGGGGAGAGTCCGGTCCCTCGAGAGGTCTGGCCAAGGCCCAGTGGGCGTCAGGCAGCCTTGCACACATGTCGCCTTCAGGGCCTTTGATCAACAAAACACGAAGTCTTTGCATGACTCCTGCCTGAACTTACCAGCCCACCCCACGCGTGCTCCCAGCCTCCTCCCTGCATGACAGGCGGCTGGGGAGCGGGGGGCGGGAGCTGCACAGGGTCAGCAGGCAGACTCCCCACCCCGGGGCTGCTCGGTGAAGCCACCTGAGCGCCGTTCAGCGCCAACCTCCTGACTGCCGCCCCCTCCAAACCTCGACAACCAAACAAGACGCCACATGGTGCAGGTTGCCTTGCAGCTTCCTGCCCCCGGGGCACAGGTGAGCTTCTCCGCTGCAGAGCAGGTCTGGGGCCCAAGGCCCTGGAGTGTGTGGACGCAACTTGCTTCTGCTTCCCGGTCTCACAACAGCTCACGCTCACTGCTGAACATTCAGAAATGCCAGGAAGGAATAATGACCCACCGTCACACCAGTCATGGATTACAGGATTAATTCTTCGAGATAAATAGTCTTAAAGAATTATGCATCTACATAAATATATATTGACCCAATCGGGCCATCCTGGCCATACGCTTAAATTAACTTTTTGCTTCACATGTCATAAACATCTTTCTTGTCAACAAATATGCTTTTATGGAATACTTCATAACCACATTCACTTTCTTCGGGTAAAGAGAGAGAATCTGTGTCAGCCGGGACAAAACACCTAAGCTAATCAACTTCCACGGAGGGAGAGGCATACCGTGAATCGAGGCTTCACGCGTGGTCACTGGGCCCCTGGGTCACGCCTTGGGGTGTGACGGAGGACACGGCGCAGGGGGTCTGCTTACTGGTGCTGGCTAAGAAGCAAAGAGAAGAGGGGGAGAAGCCAGCAGTCAGAGCCCCCTCAAGGGCAGACCCCGAAGGCCAGCCCCACCCCCATAGGGTCCGGCCACCTCCACAGCCGCAGCCAGGCCCTTAGCATAGGACCCTAGGGACACGCAAGACCCAAAGTTCAGCAGCGCTCGCCACTCCTCGGGAGTGAGCTGTGACTGGCGTCGCAGGACCGCACCCAGGACGCGGGAACATCCTGCAGTGTGCGGCCTGGGGCGCACACCAGCCCGACACTGCAGCACCCCGAGGTGGTCTCCCCACCACCGTCTCATGGTTCTCCCTGCCCTGGGGTGCGCTGTGCTCTCAAGGCGAGTTCCAAGAAAGGAAACTGCTGAACCAAACAGGCACAGTGTAAGGCCTTGAGGCCACCCAGTCCTGCCGGTACTCCCCTAAACTCCTTCAGCTGCACCCCACCTGTGACAAGCCAGAGGCTACCAGGGGTGCTGGTGACTTAACCACAAATTAGAAACTGTCCCTGCTTTCAGAGAATACAGTTGGGAAAGGCAGGCCGTGAACAGTCCTGCTTCTCCCTATCTTTACCAGCAATGGATCTCGCCATTATTTTATAATGTTTATCTGACAGCTCAGATATAACAAAAGCAAAACCATAATGGCAGCTGTTACTTTACCACCCACCATGGTCCAGGTATAATTTTGGACAAAGTTAATCCTTGATAACAACCTGAGGAGTCAGAAATCTGCAGGGATTCAAACAATTGTCTATATGTCTATTACCATTTATATATGTTTTTATTCTTTTAAAACCATCCACTAATCTTTTTACTGATTTCCCACTTACTTTTTTATTACTAACTTGTTAAACGGAACACTAATAAATTTCCTATCATGGACAAACACTTGTCTGAGGTCTTTATTTGTACTTAATTTCATTGAGATAGAAAACTGTATTTTAATCATTAGGTAGAAATACCTTCTCTCTTTTTTTATTATTTTTATTAGTAAATGTTTGCGGCATATACTGTTTACATGCCAGGGATCAGACTCAGGCCCTGTGTGCCTCCAAGCTCACCATGGCACCACTTGAGCCAAATCCCTGCCCCTCAATTTCTACGCTCACCCCCTTCCTCCACTCTCAGCCTCTCCTCCACCTCTTGATTCTCCGCCCTTTTTAGAAAGATCTCCTACTTCCAAATTTAAAAATCTTCCCTCTGTTGTCTTTATAAAAATTCCCTTAGTGGCTATTTTTCTATTTCTTCTCTGAGTAGCTTTCTATTTTAGCCTTTTCTCCTTATTAAGAAAATATATCTCTTCATGAAAAACATGTATTTCAATATGATTTTCAAATATATTTCTAATATCATTTAATAAGACTTCAAAGATATTTTCAAGTAAGATTTCCAGATATATATTAATGCCGCTATTATGTAAATGTTCATCTCTGCATTACCTTTTTTCAATATATTGTTCATTCTTCTTTTGGGGAGAATTATTATATTATTATATATGATTATAAAATTATATAATTATATAGTATATTATTTTATTACATGATTCTTTTTTATTTTGTAAGCTTTTTCCAAGAGCTCTTAGGTTTACACAGAAATTCTACTACTTTTGTTTTCTAATTCTTATCTCCAATTTTGTCTCTATTCTTTTTTTCACTTTTGCTTTGATGCTGGTTATTGGTCTTCTTTTAATTTGCTCAAGAATTACATGTTCTGTGCATTTAAAAAAGTTCTCTTGCTTAATAATAAGAGCACTGAAGTTATAAATTAAAGTATCTTAGAAAATAAAACAGTTGTGTATATATGACATATATGTTTGATACAAGGTATTTCATTTCCCTTGAAGAGTTACTTTGACCAAATCTCTACTTTTATTTATTCATCTCTATTTGTTTTACTTTTTTGTTAAAAGGAGAATTGATTCTCTACTATGTTCCTTTACTAAACTTTAGTGATGATGATACATAATTTCTATGTTTTAGAACAAGATGATATTTTCCTTGAGGCCTAGAATATAATTACTTTTTAAATTGTTCATCAATACTTGAAACAAATGGGTACTTTCTATTGGTCTAATAGAATATTGTATATAGCTATTAAATTCTCCTTTTGTATTATTACATTTTCATATAATTACTCACTTTATTTCATATCTTTATTTTATGCCACCTAAGATGTGAGCAACTTTAAAACAGTTGTGACATTATCCATTTCCCACTGTATTTTTCACACTTTTTATGTTACCCATTTTGATATTCCTTTTAGGTAAAGCATCAATTTTATCTCCATTGAACAGTTCACCTTTTGTTACTGTACAACAGCCTTCCTTATTCTTCTGATGGCTTTTGCCTTGATTTAATACTGCTTCTTTTCATTTGTACTTGTCTTGTATATCTTTGCTCATTATTTTTAACCTTTCTCGGTTCCTTTGTTTTACTCATGTTGCTTTTTAGAAGGTCATGGTTACATTTCATTCTCTGCCCAAATCTAATGTAATAGGGGAGTTTATACTACGAATACAAGGGTGGCTGCCGTATCTTTTTATCTTCTTTCTGTCACTCTCCATACATGATTTTGTATCTCCTTTTTGGAATATAATCTCGATGGTCCCCAGGGCTGCTATGTATTCCCAGCTGCCTGCTGTCTGGTGCCCTGCACCTCTTTCCCAGGGTGGTGGCCACTTCGCACAGCCAAACCACAGCCTGGGCCCAGCTCGGCCAGCGGGACTCCACTCTCCGGTGCAGAGATTCGAGGGCAGAGAGGAAGGAAAGCCCGCGTCCAGGGGCAGCACATGGCAGTGGAGCAGGCCTGCTTCTCCTGAGCAGGCGGGGCCAGGGGACAAGGACACGGAGCGCCCCTCTCCTGAGCACAGGTGGGACTGCCTGGTCTCTCATTGCATCTTGGGACCCCCCGAGTTCAGTGAGCAGGCCCCCCGCTTGACAGGACGAATTCTGCCGTGGGACTCTGTGGCTGACATTCTGTGCCCCGCCCCCTTGAGATTTCCGGGAGACAAGTGAATCGTGAGAACGGGCAGAAGGAAGTGGGCTTCTCTCGAGGGGGCCCTTTCACCCCCAAAGCCTGAAACACAGTTGCTCCAGAGTCCACTAACTGAGGCAGCGATCAGAAACCCAGAGTTCAGGCCACCAGGAGGAGGACAGAGAGCCCGAAGCTGGTCCCACAGAATTTCATTACTCAGCCTCCGCCTAGGCAGAGGCGCTGGCACTGACTGCAAAACCGAGCACAAGAGCCAGCGGGAGGAGAGGGCAAAGAGCCCGTCGTGCCTCCTGCAGCAGAAGGCAGGGGACCCACCTGGCAAATGAAGGCTGAGGACCTGAACTCGTGCCGCTGGAGGCCGGGGTGGTGTGCTGGGCAGGGCCCTCGAGGGCAGAGCCTGACTGTGCCCCAGGAGCCCCACTCCCGGGCGCTGGCTGGCAGACCTAGCCCGTTCTTCCAGACATTCTGTGCCCCGCCCCCTTGAGATTTCCGGGGGACAAGTGAATCAGGAGAACGGGCAGAAGGAAGTAGGCTCTGAAAACAGACCTAGCCCGTTCTTCCAGAAAAGGTCTCGAACCTAGGACTTGAGCTAAAGTGCCCTTGACAATGTGGCGAAGCCAAAGCCTCCAGTGTGTAGAATGCGAAGAACGGTGTTTTTCAGACCCGGATGAAGAGCAGGGGGAGCTGAGAAGCACAAGAGAAGTCAGTCCTACCTGTCCGCCAGTCCCGGCTGGACCTGGGTACTGTGCGAACAGTTCCCCTGAGCCCCTTGGTGAAACCAGGGCCCCTCTACTCCTCTCACCCACCGGTCTGCTCAGAGTCCCTCACTGCCAGCCAGAGACAGACATGAGCCTGTCTCTTCATACTCAATAGAGTTGGCCTCCTCCCACGTCACAGAACAGGCTGCGCTGCACCTCGGACGGTGAGCCTGGCTCAGGGCCACGCCCACGCACGGGGGGCGGGTGTTCTCCAAAGGCCGCGCGCATAAATGCTCCCAGCCGCATGCAGCCAGACACCCAAGCGGAAACCACCCGAACGCTCCTCCACAGCAGACCTGGTGAACAGACCTGGTACGTGCACCCGAAGGAGCACTCAACAGCCACACGCGTGAAGGAGCCCCGGCTACACCCCGCGGGAAAAGCGGCACGTGTAAGAATCCAGATACCGTAGACATGACTGACCGTGGGTCCGCTGACGTGAAGTTCAAAGACAAGCAAAAGTAATATATAGCGCAAAAAGAGAGGGCAGGGATCGTCTCCAGGGGCGAATCCGTGGAAGGGCACGAGGGGGCTCTCGGAGTGGAGGTGACATTTGGCTTTTTCATCTGGGTACCGGTTACACAGAGAGGTTCACTTTGTAAAATACGCACTAAGCTGTGCACTCAACAATTCGTACAGTTCTCTGCATATCTGCTAGACTGCAATAAAAAAGTTCAAAAACTAAAGGCTGGAGAGAGAATCGGTTGCTAGGAGACAAAGAAACCAAGATTCTGGCTCTGGTTACGAGCCCTTAGAGCTCAGAGAAGGGATACGCAGTGAAAGCCCATGAAATTTTTCAGAGAATTTGAGTATCAAAGAAACACCAAGCCCAGCCAGGGTTACCTCCGCCTACCAGTCCCGGTGCTGACCCCAGAGGCGTGGCTCAGGAAAAGTGCAGCCCGGAAGGGACACTCTGCCCGCCACACACGCGGCTGTGGCAGTGGTCCCGAGGAGTCTCCATGCAGGCTATGCCCACACTCGGAGCCGGAAAGGCCGCAGGCCGCACCCCTAGGGGAAGCGGGGGCCGCCTGAGGCCTGGCCACTGCTGAGGCGCCCAGGGCAGTGGGGCCACACCGAAGGGCCACCTCACACTCCGCTTCTCTGATGGAGTCTGTCCAACAGAAACGTCATCCAAGCCTCACATGGGCTTTAAAATTTCCTATGAGCCAGACCGAATGACTAGAAAAGGTTGAATGATATATTTTATCCCACCTAATACATCAAAAATATTATCACTTCAGGGCCGGAGGGTTAGCTCAGTGGTTCCAACGCCTGCCTCGCAAGCGCAAGGACCTGAGTTCGATCCCCGGTAACCACATACAATGCTGGGCGTGGAGACACGGCCACCAACAATCAACACCGCATACCACAATGCCGGACGTGGTGGCTCACGCCTGTCATCCCAGCACTCGGGAGGCAGAGACAGGAGGATTGCTGAGTTTGTGGCGGCTTGCCTGGGCACCATAGTGAGCTCAGGGCCAGCCTGAACTACAAAGCGAGACCCTGTCTCCAAAAAACAAAGACAAAAACAAAAAATCACTTCAGCACGTAAAATTATGAAAATTATTAAGGAGAGGTTGTGCACACTTATAGACATGCCGATCCTCGGAGCCGCATGCGGGTGTGACACGCACTGCCCAGCTCCACGAGTTCCCACATAGTTCAAGAGCTCGGTACCAAAGGACCACGCAGCTCGGGGAGGCACCTTCCCGCCAGCCCTGCACCCTTCATAAGGACGAGGTGCGTCTGCTCATCCACTGCTGAGACCAAGAACGAGCCGTCCTGTTCGCTGGACCTGTGGCCGTGGCTGAGAGACAGGGCCACCCGCTGGGAACTGCTTCCACCTTCCCTGCGGCTGACCGCAGAGCGCAGCCTGCCGCCCGCCCCGCAGAGGAGAGCCCAGGAAGAAAGGGACAGCGAACAGGCCCTGTGGCGTCCGTGGCCTCGGCAGGGAGACACACTCACTCTCCTTCTGGATTTCTCAGTTTGATGAGTTAAAAGATTTGCACTTCCCACTAAACAAATTTGGGATACCCTGGTGTGACTTTGGGTTAAAATAGTCCTAAGTCATAACCTTATTATTCCAATTATCTCTGCTTTTTTACCCTCTGGTAATATAAAGGTTTTATATTGCTGTTGTGTTCTTCTCACTGAGTCTAGATTTGGATACACCTTTAGTACGTCTAAGCCTGGAAACACTGTATTCCTTTTGAAGCTAAATATCAAAAACTGTATACACAGTAACAACCTCCACCATAAAAAGGGAAATATGAACACAGGCAGACAAGGCTCGGTGTACAGTCCCAAGGAACTGCTGTAGCTTGGATCCCAAATATCCGCTCCAAGCCCACAAGCCAGAGACTCAGCCCTCAGCTTGGAGCTTTGGGAGGAGGCTGCACCTTTAAGAGGGGGAGCTCGTGGCAGCCTGTGGTCCGGGGGCGTGCCCTGGGAAGGGGTGGTGGGACCTCAGCGCGGTCCTCCTGGGTGTTTTCCTGGCCACAAGATACCCAGTTTGCCCCACCGGGTGCTCACATCGTGACGTGTCCACGCAACAGGCCCAGTGGGCCATGGACTGAAATCTCCAAAACAAGAACTGAGATAAAGCTAGGGAGATCCAGGGGCCCGAGCTGGGGTCAGAGGACCCGAGTGGGCAAGAGAGCGGGCCCAGGCACGCGGATCAAGGGCCACGCTGCAGCACGGGGCAGTGACACGCAGGCGGACACGGGAGGGTGACGTGGGGCCTGGCACCGGAGGTGCTGCACCCTCAGTCTCCGCTGCTCACCCCAGGGAGGGCGAGAGGCCCCGAGGTCTGAGGCTGCTCTGGGGCGCGGGCTGCAGCAGAGGGCGCCGCGGGGCCTGGTGTCCACGTGGGCACCAGTGCAACAGAATGCGCGTCCAAATCCCCGGGGGACTCAGCACCTCTGGGTGGGGCCTGGGCTTGACCCGCGCTTCACACACACCCTCGGGAGCCTCGGTTCCCGCACTCGGGGCCGCACACTGGGGAGATGGCCTGCAAGAAATCTGCTTGAATAAAAGACTTAGAACACCTCCCCTCTGAAGCCGAAGCCAAGCTGTAAAACAGACCGGCTACACACAAAAAAAGCCATATGTTCCCTCCACATCTAAGTCTAGTGCGAATAAACTCTGTAACTCCATAATACCTACTTACATAATCTAATGAAAATTCTGAAGGAAACATTTATAAGGCATAAAGATGGAAAATATTAAATTATATGCTTCACATATCCTGCTTAAGTACACTCTGGGGGTTGAAGGAAGGAATAAGGCCATAAATAAAAGAGAGGTGCCTAATCTTCCTTTATAAATCATGTAGCTGGTCCCAGACAACGTTTTCCCTGTTAGAAGTGTTACTGCTCTGCCCTGATTTAATGAGTAAGCACGGCCTGCCTTTCACCGCCACACACTGCTGAACTCTACATTTCTTAAATGTATCTAATTAATAGACTTTATTATTTAGAGTAGGTCTAGATTCACTGCAAAGAAGAAGAAAACAAAATAGACTTCCCACACCCACACATCTGGTCCCCCCACGACCACCAGCACCCCGGGAGCATCTGTCACAGGCGATGAACTTCATCCCTCCACTGCTGTCACCCACGTCTGCAGCTCCTACTGGGGTGAATTCCTGGTACCGTCCACTCCGCGGATCTGGGGAAAGAAAGTACAGTGCCGCGCATCCACCGATAGGTATGGTACAGAGTAGTGCCACCAAGCCAAAAGTCCTCTGTGCTCTGCTACTATATCCTTCTCTCTCCTTTCACCCCTGACAACCACCGATGCTTTTACTGTCTCCACGGTGTTTCTTTTTCTCAAACATAGTATCTTCGGCCCTGCGGAATATCTAACTTCCACTGAGTGGCTTCTTTCACTTGATCCCAACTCTTCACAGCCTGACAGCATCTACAATATTACACTGTCTGGCTTCACTGCTATTCCCCATGACCTCCCGGGGACACTGTGCTGCGGTCACGTGTGGGCGATTACGACTACACTTGCCCAGGTTTTTGTGTGGACAGTTTTCAGGTCACTTGGGTGAATACCAAGCGGTGTCACCTCTGCTAAGGACTGTGCGGTGAGGCTGTATTTACTCTTGTAAGAAGCTGTCCGAAAGCCTCCCACCTTACATTCCCACCAATAACGAATGACAGTTCCTGCTGCTCAGCACTTAGGGGTATCAGCATCTCCAATTTCGGTCATCCTGATAAGTGTGAGGAGGCGACGCATTGTCCTAACTGACAATTCCCTCGTGAGGCCTGATGATGTGGAACGTCTCTCTGTCCATGCGCTTCTTTGTCATCTGTGTATCTTTCTGGTTTGGTGTCCAGGTCACTTGTTCAGTTGTGTGTTAGGTTTATTTTGACCCAGTTTCAGAGGCTTCCACCTTCACTCAGCCAGGTCCACTGCTGTGGGCCCAGGTAAGGAAGGACACAGAACATCACAGCTGTACGCAAGATGGAGGAAAGCTGCTCACCTCATGCAGGCCAGGAAGCAGAAAGGGAAGGAGAGAGCCAGGGAGCAAGGAGAGGGGCCAGTGCCCATGGCCAGCACTGCATCCAGAAGCCCCACCTTGGGTAGGGCCCACGTCCTGTTTCTGTCACCTTCCAATGATGTCATGGAGTTAGGACTTTGTCAGCGGATTAGCCAAGGACTGAAGTGACAGCCCTGGTGGTCTAATCTCCTCGCACCTTTGAACACAGGAGAGATGGGAGGAGATTAGGCCTCGGGGTCTTGTTAGAGCTGAAGCTCACCAACCAGGCACAATTAACTCTACTGAGCAGGTGTGTTTCTGAGCTTCCTATTCTGTCTGTCACTTCACCCCACACACCATCCTGCTCACTCTTTGTCTACTAAGGGCTGAGGCTGTGGTGTCAGACCTCCGGCTGGTGTCAGACCTTCACCTGCACCACCGGTCGGCTACCCTGGGTCTAATTCTTTGCTGTATAAACCTGAGAATCTGTTGGTTCATAATCACAAAATAACTTTCTGAGATTTCTGATTGTTCGATTTTTAAAATAACCATAAAGTATGTGGTTTTGTTAATGGAGACCTGTGAATCTCACTAGGTTCTACATCTCAGCTCTCGGGCTGGGGCAGAGGCTCCGTGGGACAGCACTCCCTCAGCACGGGGGAGGTCCTGAGCTCCACTCGCAGCCTGGTGAATTTCAGCTCCTGAAAGGGATGGTGGGAGACAAGGGCAAGCTAAGTTATCAAAATCTGTGGATCCGGCTGCGTGCTGAGCTCCAGCTATTGTAAAATTAGCACGAAGTCTACTCCGGAAAATCTGTTTTGTCCCTGCACAGATGCTTTCCTCCGCTGACCTGGGCGCCCCGCTGGCGGCCACCCTGAAGGCTCTGGGATTCTTGCAGTCACACAACGTCGACAGGGGCGATCTGTGAAGGGGTCAGAGCTTTCCCAAGATGTCACAAGCAACAAAAAACTTTTCTTGGGGCCGGAAGGTTAGCTCAGTGGTTCCGGCGCCTGCCTTGCAAGCGCAAGGACCTGAGTTTGATCCCCGGTTACCACATATAATGCTGGGCGTGGTGGCTCACGCCTGTAATCCCAGCACTCGGGAGGCAGAGACGGGAGGATTGCTGAGTTCGCGGCGGCTTGCCTGGGCACTATGGTGAGCTCAGGGCCAGCCTGAGCTACAAAGCGAGACCCTGTCTCCAAAAAAGCAAAAAAAAAAAAACTTTTCTTAGCCTGTCATCCCAGCACTCGGGAGGCAGAGGCAGGAGGATTGCTCAGTTTGAGGCTTGCCTGGGCTCCACAGTGAGCTCAGGGCCAGCCTGAACTACAAAGTGAGACCCTGTCTCAAAAAAAAAAAAAAAAAAAACTTTTCTTAAAGATCTTTCTTTACATGTTTTAACTTATTTCAATACTAACTGAAACTAACCTCACGCCCATTCACAAGCAAATTCAGTCAGTCAACACAAAAACTTACCCTGTTGCCTCCTTAGTTACAACGCCCATCTGTTACGTCAGCATGGACTGAAAGGGGGCTGAGGGGCACCCTTCGAGGCTCTCGTGGGCAGCCAGAATTTCTCAGGGGTGCCCCACTGCTCTGCTGGGAAGTGTCTGTCCCAACACTCACGTCCCTGCTGGCTCGGGAAGCCCAGGACCCCCAGGTATGGGGCTGCAAGATCAAAGTCCGTCCTTCTCAGGAGAAGCCCGTAATCAGCTAGTGCACGTGTGTTATTACGGCAACAGACACTAGCAGCAGAGAACACAGAAGCTCCTTGACCTGTGACGGGCGTCATTCAGATGCCCTCACCCCAATTTGGCAAAATAAGTCAAAAGTGCATGTGATGCGCCTAACTTACCCGCAAACGCACGTACTCCCACACTGCCGCGCGCCAGACCTTAGTGACACGGCGCACCGGAGGCGCCCGCTCACCCCCCTCGCGGTCCTCTGGTTGCCCGGAGCGTGGACTCGCGGCCACACCCAGCACCAAAAGAAATTACGTACCGTTAGCCTGGGGAGAGGCAGAACCCACAGTATGGTTTCCATTGAATTTGTGCCTCACGGCACCATTTTAACGTGGAAAAACTGCACGCTATCCTAACCCAGAGGCCACCTGTAATTGTTTACCTTTCAGCCCCAACACATACACGTTTTATATGATATTTACTAAGGAAAAACTTATTAAAAATTTTTAAATTACCATGCTAAAAGAATCACGTCTAAGACGCTGGCCCTTGTTATGAACACCTTGCCTCCAAAAGGCTGTGCACTTCACTTGTACAGCTCACTTGATGAATAGATTCTTCACTCAATGAAATACGAAATAAAGTAATAAAATGCCCATTGCCTACAAAATGGAGGAGAAAACCTTTTAAAAGAATGTGACATTATGTCTGAAGATACAAAATAAACTTAGGGCTATAGTGGAGAAAAAAACATTAACAAGGGATAAATCGTACTTTTTATTGTTCTATTGCTTATTGGTTTTATTGAGCACTTAGCCTGTTTAAGATCTGAAAGCTTTAACCCTCCGCCTCACCCTGCAAGCCAAAGACATATTCCATTGCCAGCATTTGGACACTTCTGGCTTCCGGCCTGAAACCTCAGCAAAAAGACAGAGCAGGGCCCGTTTCCCCCACACCAGCATCAAAACCTCAAGAGAAACCGTCAGAAGTCAGGAGAACAGTGAAGGGTTTGCAGCCACCGAGCAAATGCTGGAGCGAGAGCAAGGCAGCAAGGACACAGGAGGACAGCTCGCTGGGGTCCCTTCTCTGGTGCCGGGGTGCAAGCCCAGCCGTCACACAGGCCGCGCAAAGGCTCCACACCCGCACTCTCTGCGGCACTCCTACCTGCCCCTCCCCCACGCCTCTCCGGCTCCACGGTGCAGGGGTCCCCCAGACAGCAACGGTGCTCCCCGTGCAGAGCCTGGTCCCCGGTCCGAGGGGGAGCAAAGCCGGCCTGACTCACAAAGAGGCTTCCTGGAGCCCACCAAGGACTGACCTGAGGGGCTTCTCTCTAGTTAACGAAACTCCGACGTCACTCAGGGTGGAGAGGCAGCGGAGACCCCTAGAAAACACGGCAAGGCAGAGAACAACCCCTCGGCACCGGGGGCGGTCTGTCACCCCTGAAGCACACATGAGAGCACTCAGGTGTGCAAGGAAACATGGCTCGTCCTGGCCACGGTGGGATGCGATCAGAAAAGCACGAAGACACCCATCTCTAACAGCTCGTGGTCAACAGACTCAACAGAAGCAGAGACTAAGGCAGAGTTGTAAACTCCTCAGCTAAGAGCTGGCACAGACCACTTCCCACCCTCTTCCCTCCCTCCCGACTGCCCCTTCTCCTCACTCTGACTCCTGATGGCCAAGGAAATCTCCATGAAAACACTAGCTGACCCCAAGAGGCCGTAGGGAACCCACACGAGGCGGAATCCAGATCTGGAGAAACCAACAAAGAGCTACAGTCCACAGCAGGGGACATCGAGCCCTAAGGAGGCCAAAGAATCTATTCTTCATAGCAACCCCTATGTAGTACGCAAAATATCCAATTTTCAACAAAAAATTGTTAAGCCTGTAAAGAAACAAGAAAATATGCTCCATTCACATAAAAACCGACAATTGTCCCTGAAAAGAACCAAAGACCTTGGACTTACTAAATAGAGACTTAAAAACCACAGCCTCACCTGTGCTCAAAGACTTAAAGGAAAACATGGACAAGAGCTAAAGGAAATCATGACGGCGCGTAAATAGCAACGAGGAAACAAGTTACAAACAGGGGCCATGTTCCGATGTTTTAACTACACTGAAATTTTAAAAAATCTGTTTGCATAATTCAGTAACATTTTCATGGGCAGAAGAAAGAAGCAGTGAACCTGAATACAGGGCAACGGAAATCATCCAGTTTGTGGAGAAGGAAGAAAAATGAAGAGCGTAAAAACGAGAGCTCGCCAAGAATATCGGCATCACGTACACAAAGGGAATCTCAGGAGAGAAAGGGACACATGGCACAGTTGAAGACATAATGACCAAAGCTGCCCAAATGTGAAAGATGGACACAAAACTACCTTCATAAGAAGCTCGATCTAGTGCAAGAAAGATAAATATGAAGAGATCCACACCAAGACACATAAGTCAGCCCAAAGGCCACGGACAAAGAAGGAATCTTAGAACTCGCGAGGAAGCGACTCATTATGTACTAGAGATCTGCAATAAAATTAACGATGATTCTTCCTCAGAAAGCTTGAAGGTTAAAAGGCAGTGAGAGGACAGCTTGTAAAGCCTATGTATTAGTCAGTGTTTTGTCACTGGGACTCATGCCCATCACCTACAACTGAAAGGAGGACAGGTGTGACACGAGTCATGGTTTCAGAGGTTTTCAGCCCAAGATCAGCGGGCTCCGAGGCACAAACGTTATGGCAGAAGGTATGGTGGGGGAAGCCAGCGAACAGGTGAACAGTGCCAGGGGGGCAAGGGCCAGGACCACGTATTACCACCCAAGGTCAAGCCTCCATGACCCAGCCTGACGTTCCTGAAGGTGTGCTTCACCCATCTGCTGGGTGCTCCTTAATCTAATTAAGATGACACATCACAGCTAACAGTCCCATCCTACAAGAACTATCCTCTAGCACTGATGGAGAAACGAAGACCTGCGTGCTGTATCATTTCAATGCCATGAAATACCCGGAACAGATGAATCCACCGAAACATAAGACAGACAGACGATTCCCACAAGTAGAAAGTAAGGGGTAAGGAGAAGCTATTTAATAAGTACGGGGTTTCCTTTGTGACTGTGAACATCTCGAACACATGTAGAAAGGCTGATTATCAAGAGTGTGAACAAATTACATGTCAATAAGTCTCCACTTTGAAATAGTTATTTTATATTATGTAAACTTCAATAAAGACAAATAAAAGATGAAAAAAAAATCTGGCTTCTGACAAACTCACGGAATTAGTAAATTCCCAGCAATCACCAACCAATCACTCTGGGATCACTTCTTTAGTTGTCTGCCCTGCCCTACAGGTATCTGGGGTCAAGACAGGAGCTGGTTTAAGATATTATGCTAATGGACTGTTTTTGGAAATATTTGAAAGCAACATACTGTGAACTAACCTATACGGTGCAATCAGCTGTCAAAGGCCTGAGTGATTCGCCAGTCTCAGTAAGAACTGACGCTACTGTGTATGGACAAATCATGGAGGAACTGACTTTTATCAACAGGCAGCAATATGATAAAATCCCATGATAAATATGATAAAATCTTCACTAGGATTGTTTTTCTGGTTTTTATGTACATAATTTACTGGGATTCAAGAAGAACTGAAACAACTTTATTTTATTTTATGAAAGTACAGTGGTGTAACCCAGTGCCAATACCTGGTATCTGTTACGACCCAGCTGAAGCAAACATGCTTTACATGCAGAATGCCCTATGTGAGGACATAGCCGGGGCGCACGTCCAGCACTGTGGCCCACCAGCATCCTCGCCACAGCCACCCCGACTCCGCCACGAAGCCAGGACTCGTGCTCAGCTCCACAGCTGGAGGAGAAGACGGCCCGGTCCTTCCACCCAGGCCCGGCTGCCGGAATGGACGACACTCACAGGCTCAGAGATGATCTCCAAAGATCATCTAAAAAATGTCAAAGCACGACATACTCATCAAAATATTCTAGCTCCCGCAACACGGCAATTTCGTTTTCTCTCCGCAGTTCCACAACACTTACCACTAATTGGGTTTCACTGAGTTCAAAGTAGTTTAACACCAGAAAGTGAATCCAATTCAAGGCTGTGCGGTCGGCCTCTCCAGTGAACCTGTGCGGGTCTGTTGAGTCTGAGTACCTATATTCCCTGGAAATAACAATTATTTTGCTTTCTGAACTGTTAAGTTCCAATCTTGTCAATCCTAGAGTCCCCCAGATTTGGCATCTCGGATCCCTATAAGTAAAGTCTCCCACACTGTAGATATCTCACTGCATTAAATAACCAAATATCCGTACTTTCATGTTTTCCAACCATGTTAAGAGATGTTGTGAGAAGTCAACCAACGATAAATGCTGGCGTGGCTGTGGGGAGAAGGGAACCCTTCTACACTGTTGGTGGGACTGCAGACTTGTGCAACCATTGTGGAGATCTGTGTGGAGATTTCTCGGAAAACTAGGACTACGGGTCCCATTTGACCCTGCTATACCCCTGCTGGGAATATACCCCAAAAGAACTTAAAAACTCACATTGGAATGACAGATGTACACCCTTGTTCATAGCAGCTCAGTTCGTGATAGCTCAATCTTGGAAACAACCCAAATGTCCGTCAACTGGAGAGTGGCTAAAGAAGATGTGGTTTTTTTACAAAATGGAGTATTACTCTGCCATAAAGAATGACAAGATCGATCCATTTAGGTGCAAATGGAGACATCTGGAGGATATACTAATAAGTGAAATCAATAGATCACAGATAGACAATTCCCGGATCTTCTCTTTGGCATGAACACCTGTAGATGCAAATGAGTTCTAGAAAGTAGGAC
>PVIC010015026.1:0-35796 GCA_004025085.1 Thryonomys swinderianus
AGCAATCCTCCTGTCTCTGCCTCCCGAGTGCTGGGATTACAGGCGTGAGCCACCACACCTGGCATTGTGGTATGTGGTGTTGACTGTTGGTGGGCATGTCTCCACGCCCAGCATTATATGTGGTTACCAGGGATCGAACTCAGGACCTTGCACTTGCGAGGCAGGCGCCAGAACCACTGAGCTAACCCTCCGGCCCAGCAGGGTTATTTCTTACAAGTCCTTTCTCTCTCTCTCTGGGCTGCAGATAGCTATGCCCTGACCCTCCTGTGTTGTTTGTGTCCTTAGCTCTTCTGCTTATAGGAACCACAGTCATATTTGACTAAGAATCACCCATATGACCTCTTTTTACCTGTATATATTTAAAGTCTTCTTTCCAAATACGGTCACATTCTGAAATACAAGGGGTTGAGATTTCAGTATATTTATTTCAGTATATTTATTCTAAACAGTAGACTAGTTGAACACATAATGCACTTGTAAAACTATTTAAAATTTGTAAAATGTATACAATTGTAACTTTGGAAAAAATGTATACAAAAAGGCACAAACATTTCCTCATATATACATTTATTTGCACACATGTACAATAAGACATAAGGGTGACAAAATAGTTAATCCCATACATGTGCATATCCAAAGAAAGGATAATTGTGTTGAGCCCATTAATACATATTCATAAATGTAGGGTATTTAAACAGATTTTAATGTATTTGTTCCATACTATGAAGTACCTAGATATTCATCAATGAGCTAAAATATATGTTATATTATTAAGAATGAGATGCTAATAGTAAAAAAAGTGTACAAAACACTTCATAAATGTTTGTTACTAATCCCAATTTAGGCGTGAGTCCTTTGTCCTGGCATGGGCATAAAAGTCAACTTTAACACTGCCTCTTACTTAGTCCATCCACCTGTCTGTCTGTCTCTTTATTTCCTGATGTCCTGGGGATTAAGCCCAGGACTGAACTCATGCCAGGCAAGTTCTGTACCACTGCGCTATAGCCCAGGCCACTCAACCTGTGTCAGATATCCTCACAACCCAAGAATCTGAAAAGTTTCCCAACTATCTTCCTTCCATCTCTTTTCTCTCTTCCTTATGCTATCACCTGCTAAAATATTTCTTCCTTTCTTCCTGCAGAATGTTAGATGCAGGCTTTGATGCATTTTGTATCACCATGAATCTGTCTGCCCTCCACCTGAAAATCTTCAAGGCCAGGCCCATTCTTACTGTCACCTTTAACTATTTTCTGAAGATTAAAGCATAAAACTCTTTCTTCTTTACGTCCTGTACCCCTCACTGATGGTCAGTACCACACCAATAAGCATTTAATTAACTAAGCTAGATGTGCAGTGAATAAAGAGCAAGGTTTTCTTTGTTATTTCATTTTGGTCTCCCATAGAACCCGGCAGAACTCTGGTCAGGTGGTACATGTTGTGAGTGCTTATTAATCGATTAATTTATAACAGGGAAAGAGAATTATATAAAATGAGTTATTACTGTGAAGAGCACCATAGCCTCTACACTTTTGCTTCCGTTAATTTTAAAGATTATGTTCATTAGCGAAGAATACAAATGAATACACATCATTTTAAGCATTTGAATAGTTCTAACAACCATACAATAATACTTAGTATGTAGGCCAGTTTGCATAAATACAAATTTAGCTTTTAAAGATTGAAACTTTCCTTTATATGCTAGCTTTATACATTAAAGACACCAAGTAGTAGACCATGCCCTGTCATGTAATATTATTTCTTTTCTCCTTTTCCTGTATCCTGCTTTTTTCCCCCTTATCCTATTTACTATGTTTTTCTTGTTCACAGATTAGGATGCTGTATTTTTTTTTCCACATAAATGCCTTTTAAGGAAGTATCGATCACCCTTCTTTTGCTTTAGAGTTGTATGTTCCAGTAGTTCTCAGAGGCCAAGTAACGTACCTGGAAGTCACCCAAGGATCTTGCCACAAATTAAATTCCCGTTCAGAAGCTGTGCACTTCCTGACCTAATAAATTACCCCAAACCTTAAGCATAAAAAAGTAGAAACATTCCTCGAGACGTAGCCTTGCTGGGGATGTCCGGACAGGGTCTTTGCACGTAGCTGCCACAAGCGTTAGCCGCCATTTCAATCATCTTGGCCTGTGAGCACCCGCCTCCCACCCCCTTCTCAGCTGTCTGCGGCCCCAGTGTCTTCGCTCGGCTCCGTTTTGTGGATCTCTCCGAGGGCACCCGATGGCCTAGCTGCCTGCTCCAGGAGCGGAGAGAGGAACAGACAAGACAGAGCCGGAGTCTTTTTGTAGCCTAATCCCCCAAGTAACAGCTCATCAAGTTTACTTTCTCCTGTGCATTGGAAGCCAGTTACTAGGTCCACCCCACACTCAGGGAGTCACATGGGTCGTAGCGCCAATAAGCAGGTGTCCCTGGTTTCATGTGGGAGGCCAGAAGGAAGATGGAGGCCTAGATGGCCCCCTCGGCGGTCATGAAGAAGGAAAGCAAGCCGAGGGCAGCATATTGACACGCTTGCGTGGAGAAGGACACACAGCTGAGCTACTCTAGTTTCCCGTGGAGGCCGGGAGACAGGTGAATGCTGTGAACTCTCATTGCTTGTCCCTGTGGCTGAGTGAAAAGGCCTAGACAGACCAGTCGCTCGGGGCTGTCTGCCGAAGGGAGCCAGCAGTCTCCTGGTCCTCCGCATTGTAACCTGACTCCTTCCTTTTATCCTGTCTCTCTGCTCTTTATCGTCCTCACCCCTCGGTCAGGTTCCAGCTTAGGAGCTGGTTCCCACCGGTTTATGCAAGAGGCTGTCCGTTAAAACAGTGGTTGGAGGATAGACTGAAATTCCACATTTCCAGCAATTCCTAGGTAAGTTCAGGCCAGTATGGTTCATGGAGAATCTCTCTGGGCCTTTGCCTCGATTTCTTTCTCCTCCATGATTACATGCACTCTAAGCTTCCTCTTACTCCGCTCCTTGTTGAAGTTACCAGTAGCCTTCACTGAACTAAACCAGCATTTAAATACTGCTCTCTTCCCCCCGCTTTTCCTCTTCCCCTCTCCCCTTCTCTCCCTCCCTCTGAAATTCTTTTTCTGTGTGATCCGTTGGATACATTATTTACCTTACTTCCCATGCTTTTCTTCTAGAAAGTCTCTGACTGCAAATGTTGTTCCGTAACCCAACCCGTGGGCCACATTTTTAATCGACAGTTAACTCTCAAATGGTTTCTCTGGGTTTATAGATTTGAATTTCAGATATACGCTAACCACTCTCGAATTGATGTCTCCAAGTTAGGCTTCTCTGCGAAAATCCTAGCACGGTATCATGTGCCTAATGAACACCTCAGTTTGGATATCTAAAGTACTTTCAAATTTGAAATAGCGAAAACAGATTTTTTTTTAATTCCTTCCCCCATGACTCACTTCACCCTTAAGCAGAACCTGACATCTTTGCTTCTTTCTCATCCATATTTATAAGCCCAAGGAACAGTATCAGTCTTCAGTCATTTAAGTGGAAAGCTTAGAAGTCACCCTTGAATCTTTTCTGAGTCTCCTAAGTAAACAGCCACTAAGCTTTCTTGGTTCTTCCCGTTAAATATTTCTCAGATCTCCCTATCAGTCCTCATCTCGGTGTCAGCCCTGTAAAACAGCCTGTTGTGAACCTTCGCACCAATTTCTGAATCTGCTCCTGGCTGATGAGCATTCCAGCCTCCAACTCAAGAGGTCTTACTCAGGCAAACTGTCTTCCACATTTGTGATTTCTTTCACGCAGTAGGATCGGCTTATGTTCTTTAATACTGCTCACAACATCACGCAGTCAGGCCCGGAGCTTCCTCCTCACCCCACCCCCACTCCTCTCTACTTCCCAAAACTGGGGACATGGGCTGTGATGTAAATCTTTTTCCGACTCAGAATCTTCTTCAGAATTGTTTCTCGACGTGGAAACTTCTTTTTTCTTTCTTTGCCCATTTAGCCTTCACCTAATTCAAGTTCCAATCTACAAATAACATTTCTGAGGCATCGTTAACCTCCTAGTCCAGATTTGGGCCTTAATAACGTATGCTTTCTGATCAAAATGATATTATCATTTTACTATACAGTTATGTGTCTCCTTGCCCCATTAACTGTGAGCTAGACCAAAGTGTTTTGAAACTTGAAATATATTTTGAGAGACCCTCTTTGAATATAAACATGAAGTACACACCCACAAACACAAGTATAGAAGTAAATATAATAAATCCCAATAAAGTATAAAATTAAGGAAACTCACAAATATAAATATGTACAGTCCTGTGAACATACTACTAAGAGTTATTTGCAGAAGCCCAAAGCTTAAGCTGCATTGAATTAACAGTAAATTAACACTCGTAGGTTAGTCTTTTTCCAAAGTCCCATCCCTGGTGCTGAGAGCAGCACTTAACACAGAGCAGGTACTTAGTAAAATTCTTAAGTGAATCTGTTAACAGACTTATTACATTTTTACGCATGTGACATTCAGCAACTTTTTCATAATATATATAATTTTTAAACTGTTAATGTATTCTAAAACTAATAGTTATTGCTATTATTTGCTGTGATATTTCAAATGAGTAATATACTTATTAAGTTATAGCATATAACTTATTAGGATATCATTAGGATGTGTGCAACAAGTGTATAACTCTACTGAATAAAAATGTGTATCAAAAATATGAAGAATACTCTGCATATCTGTATTTTTATTGATTATATAATGTCACAATTAACTTCTAATTATTTTTTAGATAAGGAGGAAGCTAACTTTTGTCGTCTTTATAACATGCTTTGGTAAACTTTTATCTGAGAAATAAAAGGACACCAATACTTTGTACAACCTAAAAAACACATAAAATATTTTCTCTACTACAACGTTGTCCTCAAAATATGGAGGTTATTTGAATCAAACCAGTAACACAGCAGTTTGTCAAAAGATAAGCTGCCTGGCAGAAATCTTTGGTGCTTAGTTTGTTAAACAAAAGTAAGTTTGGTTAAGTTCCTTTTATAATAACACTGTACATTTGCCAAGAATTTACTGTGCTTATTTAAAGATTGCCAGGTGTGTGTGTGTGTGTGCGTGCGCGTGTGCATGCACGTTATAAAATACAGCCTTCTGATCAATGTGCACTTTTCCCTCCATTTTCCTAAATACATCATGGAAAAAAAAAAAAAAAAAGGATGAGGTTTCCGCCTTAATTGCTTGCGCCTTTTATTCACATTCCTCTCTCAGCCAGAATTGTGAAGAGTGTCAGTAAAAGGCTGCACAATAGAGCTTTTCATTAGGCCCCAGCAAGGCACACAAAGGAAGGCTTTTGGAAAGAGTGAATGCGCGAGTTTAATTTGCAGGTGGAGAGTAGATAAAAGGTGCTGACGCCTCTATTATTCTCTTACTTAGGTGACCCTTACCCTGTTCAGCTGATCCCCACGACCATGGCAGCGGCCGCCGCGGCAACACCAGGCTTAGGCCCACTCCAGCTGCAGGTAAGTCGGGAAACAATGCCGGAGACACAGAGGTTAAGTAAATATGGAAAAAGCTATTTCCGCCAATACCGTGTCCAAGCGAAACAAAACTGACGAGTGGGATTTATCCTTTGTTTTGAAATTTATTTATCCTGATCCTCAACCAAAAGTTGAGATGTTGATTCTTTGCGTTTTAGCCCCCGTGTCCTGTGCTAAAGATAGCTTCTTGAATTTTTATTGTCCAGTATGATTTAAGAACACAGTGCAGTTTTTTCTGTGATTGTTGTATGCCATAATTTTGTCATAGAGTGATTCCTATCAAGGTAAACATAGAACAATAAGGAAAACACACTGTGGAAGAAATGCAAACACAATACAAAAATTAACTGGTTGCAATGACAACCTGCCCAGCCGAAGCCCAGGGTAGTCAGTATATAAACAAACTTGCTGCCCGGGTACAAATGATACCTCATTCTCCCCAGTGCTGCAAATGATACCTATTACTCACTCTTGCTTTAAAATAGGATCTCAACTGCTCTCTTCCTCACAAACTGACCCAATTTGGCCAGAGAAAAGCTAACTATGATAGCTAATTGGAAAGTCTTACCTTTGTCCTTACACGAAGTATGCTCCAATCTTAATAAACCTGTTTTTGAGAGGTTTCACCTCAGTAGACTACACTGTAGATACCAGTTTAAATGTTCTTCAAATTCTGCTTTTAATTATTTTGTTAAATCTTCGTTTTTCCATCCCATAGTAATGCACTGAGTAGGACCACCCCCCACCCCCGTCACTTCCTAGTCCCACTGAGACACTAACATTCAGCCCCGCAGGAATCTTCACTCTCCCATTTACCTCTCGCTGCCTTCTCTTCCCTCAGTACACAGTAATTCCTTCTCTGAAGAGCAGAAGTGAGGAAAGGTGTGGCGAATTCTTTTCCTTTTTCGACTCTAATTTAGAGGCTATACAGGTACGGGTTGTGGAAGGAAACTCCGCCATTAAGACTCTCAGGAGAGCACGCGTGGAGATTTCTTCACATCATCCGGTTTTCCTGGTCTCTTAAGACAGAGGCAGGGCTGCTGGCCTGTACTCCCAGCCTGCTTTGCGTGTGGGATGGCCCCCATTGGTCTAACACCGCCTCGGCAGCAAGTAGGATGCCTGCCTCGCCCTTCATCCTCAGGCTCCTGTGTGGAGAATCTTGAGATCTGCTGGATCCTCTTCTGTCTCCTCTGGGGTCTTCGGCAATGCTGCTCTATAGTCTTGGTCCCAGCCGTAGTAGGTGCTCCACACTTTTCACCAGCCTAGAAAACTCCAAAGACAATTGAGGACCTGACTTGTCTATAGTGAAAACACCCCGGACCCCAAGCTAAGAGTTGCCAAGTTTTCTGAAGGTTTATCTCAACCTGCTCCTAGTAGGTGAGCTCTTATATTTTTCAGCTAAGCAAGCAAGAATTTGGGGAAAAATACATGACTTTTCTCTGACTTGTCATTTCTTTCTGGATTTTTGCCTCCCCACTTGAGAGGGAGGCCAAGCTGTCCACAGAGCTTCAAACCCCATCCTGTCTGTCTTCACCTTGCTCACCCCAGTGGGTAGGAAGGCAGCGCCTGTCCTGACCGATGGAGGGCAGGTTAGCCAGCGTTTCATAAGCGGAGATGGTACTGATGCTGCCTGGCACCAGTTGTTGGCATCTTCCCTTTTGTTTTGTGTTACACTTCAGTCCCTTCTTGTCCGTCCTAGGTGAGGAGTGGCGAAACCAAAGGTGTACTGCTGCTAAGGCAACAGTAAAAAGGACAAGCAGGGGTGACATCAGCAGTACCACCGTGAGGGGCGTAACTGAATCGAACCCTGTCCAAGCAAAGTGAAGGTCAGAGGTGTCGAGGTTCTGTATTCGAGACAAAAACACAGTGTTGTTTCCTCCTCTGTGGGCCCAGACATAATGACTTTTGTTTACGTACAGCATAATGCTGTAACAACTCAGTGTTTCTAGCTCCTGCTCACCAGCGTTGATAGACTTTTTTTTTTTTTTTTTCTCTTTTTGAGACAGGGTCTCACTTTGTAGTTCAGGCCGGCCCTGAGCTCACTATGTAACCCAGGCTAGCCCTGAACTCAGCAATCCTCCTGCCTCTGCCTCCCGAGTGCTAGGATGACAGGCGTGAGCCACCACGCCCAGCACTGTGGTATGTGGTATTGATGGCTGGTGGGTGTGAGTCACCACGCCCAGCATTGTATGTGGTCACCGGGATCGAACTCAGGGCTTTGCACTTGTGAGGCCCCATAGACTGTATTTTTATGCTAGGCTTCCTGGTAAGGGTTTTACAAGGATTATCTCATTTAATTCTTATCATGACACTTTGCATTATGTGTTAATATCTTCCTTTGACCAAGAAGCTTGAGCCCAATCTTCATGGTTCTTTAGCAATTATATTTGCTTTTCCTAATGCAGGAAATTTTAAACTTCGGAGACATTGTTCCTCTTTGTGACTTTTGCTAGCTCAGTAACCAGCTAATCAAATTATAATGATAATGCTGATTAATTGACATTAGTCCAAATGCTCTGTGTGCTTTTCTGTCTTAAAAGGAGCAACCAGAATTATGACAGCTGTCTTCTTCAAATTCCGAATTTTCCCTTCCGTGCCTCTTTACACAGACATGTACTAAGCCAAGCACTTCTTTTTGAACACTCAGATCAAATAAATAGTACTGTAGATATATTCCTATTCATGCTGACTTTGTTCACATACCACTTGTGTTTTGTCAGTAACCTTTATTTAAAAAAAAAAAAAAATGGTGCCGGGCATGGTGGCTCACACCTGCCATCCCAGCACTTAGGAGGCAGAGGCAGGAGGATTGCTGAGTTCCAGGCTGGCCTGGGCTACATAGTGAGCTTAGGGCCAGCCTGAACTACAAAGCTTAGTCCCTGTCTGAAAAAAAAATGGCATACTTTAAATAATGCCACTGTTAGGCCGGAGATTTACCTCAGTGGTTCCCGTGCCTGCCTCACAAGAGCAAGGTCCTGAGTTCGATCCCGGATAACCACAAACAACAGTGCTGGGCGTGGTGACTCATGCCCACCAGCAATCAGTACCACATACCACAGTGCTAGGCGTGTTGGCTCACACCTGTAATCCCAACACTCGGGAGGCAGAGACAGGAGGACTCCTGAGTTCAAGGCTTGCCTGGGCTACATAGTGAGCTCAGGGCCAGCCTGAACTATAAAGTGAGACCCTGTCTCAAAAAAAAAAAAAAAAACCACACTTTATTACTCAACTATTATTTTATGCCTCTGAAGATCCCTACTTTGTAATAAAAAAGAACTTCACAATAAAAAATTTCACCTTGCCATGTACTTTTAGAAGCATTGAAATTTTATTGTATTATATTTAAATACTACACATTTACATGTTGACTCTTTTATAACAAATCTGTTATTTTTTCTTAGTCCTTTAAGTCTGTCCTGAGCTTTTTCTCCACATACTTAGGGGCGATCTAAACACATTCTTGCTGCCTTTCCCACCCTCACACACGCTCGTTCAGGAGTCTTACTGAACACTTCCTTCCACCTGTTTCTCAGCCCAGAAACTACAGCTCTCCCCATGACTTCCGTTCCCTCGCTTCCTCTGCACTTCCTCATTCTCTGTTAAAATATCTGGAAGACTCATTTCTTTCAAAGGCACCCATCCCTGTTCCAGGCCAGGAAGCCCTTCCTGCCTTCTTAACGCACCACAGCAGTCCCTGAATGGACCTTTCCCTCCCGTGCCTGCCCACCCTAGTTTATTCCATACCGTATGTTAGTTAGAATGATCCTTGTGATTTTAAGAAACTCGGGTAGTGTCTTCTAACTGTTCAAGCATCCAGGGTCTTCACATTCTTTCTCCACTCCTGGATCTTTGCAAGCGGTTTTCCTCTTCCCAAGCCAAATTACTCACCATCCTTACCAACCCAACTTCTGCGTATACCTAAAGTTTGATGTAAAAATGTCACCTTTTTCGAAAAGATTTCCAGTGATTCCCAAGTCTGATTTACATCCCATGTTCCAACAGTACATCCTATTTCCCTTCTCCCAGCGCTTGTAGATTATGTTTTAAACATTCTGCTTTCTGGTTTTTTTGAGACAGCAGAATCCATGAAATTGTGGCTGCCTGTCATTTGCATTTAACCAAGTGCTTGGAATATTTTTATGGGGCCAATAAACACATGTTAAATGAAAGGATAAAGAATGATTTTTAGCCTTATACTTCCAATAAATTGTCAATTTTCTCAAATAATCTTCTGTAATGATGAAATTTAATTCACTATTAATGATTTGTTTCCTGTATAAGTTAATCTTCCTCATTCTAAAAGAGAAAAATAACAAAAATCAAAGGCATGTTAATTCATGGGAAAAGAAAAATATAGGAATATAAATTCAATTCAGGAAAATAGTACTGACATTTCATAATAAAGTATTCTTAAGAGCAGAATCTTGTGGAAGTACTCTGCCTGATAGCATGTTTGACACTCATATTTACAAACAATTATTTTTATAAGCATTTTGTATCCCACTGCTTTACAGTCTGTTGTGACTACAACGGGCACTTCTGTGTCTCAACTTACCAACAACATGTTCATCCCTTAGACTTTCAAACACTTGTTCCTTTTTAACAGAAAGTCTCCCCACCCTGCCTGGACAGCTGACCCATTTCATTCAACTATCTGCCCTGGCACCATCATTCTGAGACCTACCCAACAGACCTATTTCAGTCATGAAATGACTCTCCTAGACATACCCACAGTTCCTCACCAGCCGATTTGCATTTTCTTGTACAGCAGTAACCATCTTCAAACATTCATCTGCATATTGTTACATTCCTTATGCATTGTCTGTCCAATCCAAATAGACTGCCCCACCAGGACAAGGGTTGTCATTTCGGTTGTTGTTTTTCAGTGATGCGCCTCATACATTGGGAAGGAAACCCCACACATGGGAAGTGCTCATTACATATTCGTAAAGTGAACAAAACTGTCACGAGCTTGTGGGCATAATAATTTTTAAATTAATTATTATGATAAACCAGTATGTGATTAATTCCTGGAGCAAGTTTATTTAACACCCTGAAGACTTTTTTTTTTCCAGTGGAACATTCTTAGTGTGTTAGAAATCTCCCCCGGCCTGTACTTTCCTCCCTTCAACTTGTTGGAGCTACAGATTGTTGCATAAGGAATGCATTTTAGCATTTATTACAATTTATCTAATTCCTTTCATTTCATTATAATTTACAAATAAAAGACTGAGCATGCAACATCCAATTATTCCTGTATTATGTTAATGTATGTACAGACATGTATACAAATAATACTGGAAATACTTTTATTGACTCGATATGTTCATCTTGCCATTCAACTGAAGTGATTTATTTATAAACAATGGAAAAACATATTTATCAAAATAGTAACTAGCCAGTTTGAAACTGTGTTTGAGTTTATTTTTTTCTCTTCCTCTTTTCCTTTTTTTTAAAATTTCTCTTCCATTTGTACTTGTTTTTTCTTCCAAGAGCAAATGGTGATTTTGATATTTGTTCTCTTCATGTCATCTCTTTCTAAAGAAGAGAAATTCATTTATATAAAAACTAGCCTAGCCTCATTTCCATATTAAGCGCGTATAACTATTTACACAAAATAAAGTTACACTTTGAAATTCTAGACATTTGTGACTAGATAAAATCAGCTAAGTGAATCATCTGTTCTAATTAATAAAATCAAATGATGGCAACAGTTTCATCTAACATTCCTCATACTCCTTTTTGTTAATTTGCATTTTACTTAATGAACATCATGAGTCTTTTAATAGTCATAGTTATACTGTACTATCCTATTTCTGTTTTTTAGCTGGGCTTCTAAGATTTGAAATGAGAAAGAAATATTTATCCACTTACTTCTCACTTTATAAATACTGTATTTATCTTGGCCAAAAGATGGCTGCCACCTGTTCTACCTATAGGAAGCCAAAACTGTCTACTCCAACCAATGATTAATAATGATAAGCAGAAGGAAAAAAGATGGAAATTTGTCTTGGACAGTCATATTTTCCTCAAAATAAGCAAATAGCATTCAATCATGATTTTTTATCGAATTAATTAAACTTTAAAAATAACTTTAGAACTATTTGAAAAACTCAATAAAAATATTTGGCGAATAAAGACTCAAAATTCCAAGTTGATCTCTGAAATCACATAGTCTCCAGTAACATGTACTTTTTTTTTTAATGGAGAAAATGGTAGAGGCACGTGATCGTACTGAGAAAATGAATCATACAAAAAGATATCAACCTAAATCATTCTGTTTTTCACAGCTGCCAAAGGTACGTTGAAGTCAGAGTAGAAATGGCTTAAGCTCCCGAGTGAATAACATCCAGATAGATTTACATTGACTAAAAAAAAAAAAAAACTGAGTTCATTTTTTTCTCAGACTCCTGCCAGACTCTGAAGGTCAGTAATTATGATAAGACCCAGATAAACACTTCCTATTCCTGAGCATGTATTTCTGGCCAAGAAAAATAATTTTTAAAATGACATAAGGAAAGATCTAGATCCAATCTAGATCATGTTAGATGTTATTGAAAGAATTACCTACAATGAGCAATGCTTTTAAATATTTCTCATTGCTAGATATAGTTCTACACAGTTTACCGTTAGATAATAGCAATCTCCATACGAGGTGAAAATGATCAGTGAGTCCGCATTTCAGTTCCAACCCTGGTGGGCTGTTTGCTGTCAGACTTCTGTCTGCCTGAGTGAATTTTCTTGCAGGTTAAAAGACCCAGCGCCTGCCCTCCCTCTCTCTTTAACCCTGAGCCTGCAGGGCAAACAGACAGAAGCACGCATATGATTAATACAGCACAGCTGCAGGAGTGGCTAATTTGCATATGTATTAATAGAGGCAAAAAAAAAACCCAACAACAATTAAATTATATAGAGACATTCTGCATACTAAAGAATGTATGCAAATAGGCTTCAAAAAGTGTGGCCAGAATTTCTTCTAACTTTTCCAAGCCCAGGTGGGGTAGAATCAGAGCGTAGCAATTTTCAAGAATCCCCTTTAAGGAAGACCTTTTTGGGGGCTGCTTCCACAGGTCTCACCGCCGCTAGGTTCCCAGGAGTTATTTAATATTTGAACAATGGAGACAGTAAAAACAGTGTCCTTTTTATGCTATTTCTGTATTTTATCACTTTCAATAGCTTCATGATCCCTTTTTAGATGATAACAAAAATAAGAGTACATGTATTTTTCCATTGTAAGGACCAATCATGTAAGTGGTATACTTTAAAATTACAGTCAAGGTTCTATCATGGCCTACGCTAAAATAATTTGATTGTTAATACTAGATTTGTCTGGTCACGACTCCATTCTTGTCCCTTGGTGGCATACTGTGTTCTCATAATCAAAACATGTTTAAGAGACTCAAATGTTTCTGGAATAATTAATATACTTAAAAGGATGGCTAGGCTCAAGTAGATAAAATTCTAGGAGCAACACCAATTTATTGTAATTTTAAAAGTGTACAGATTTTTTTCATTTTGTCATGAGAAAAGAACTATTTGGTTCTTTAGTCTTGGCTATGTAGAAGAAGAGAGAGCAATTAATATTTCTCACATTCACAGATTATGTTTATCTTAAAACTTACTTATCAGCCAAATTGTTGGTTTAGGTTATGTTAATAGTATTTTTTAATTGACTTTTATGAAGACAAATTCACTTTGGGAGTAAAATTCCACAGAACCAAAACTTATCACCTTAATAGGCCCAGTAACACAAATGATGACAGATGCCACTTAGGGGGAATAAATATTATTTTGTCATCATCATCGTTGTTGTTTTTGATCACAAAGCTCTTGAATATTATCTCTGCATATTTTCATTGTTTATATGGTTAAGACAAAGTATGCAACTGGAAAGTGTAAATTTAGTACTTGTAAACACAGGGTGGAAGTCTTATTTATACACAGAAAGTTCAGTTTCTTGGAGGATAATTAGGTGGAAGATAATACAGCCTAGAACAAGTTTTTATTATTTTAAGACATCATGCTTGCATTGATATATGAAGAGGCACTGTTACTTTCTGAAAGGTAAAATGCCACAATAGTTATAAATATTATACCTGCAGCAGTCCATGCCTTAAATCATGATTTTTTTTTTCCTTCCTAGCCCATACCTATGACATTGGGCAAGTTATCAACCTCTCTATGCCTCAGTTTCCTCAACTGTAAAATCTGAGTATAAACGGTATCATACTGTTAGGATTAAACAACACAATACATGTGAAATGCTTTGCACAAATAAAGCATTAATTATCATTTATCAGATATGTGCTACACAAGAATCAACAGTGTTACTAGCAGGTTAATAACTCCTGTTAGCTGCTATTAAAACTTTTGTAATGCAAGCAACTTGTTTTTATGCATTGCCTGTGACTAATCCCAATAAAGACTAAAAATCCTAAAATATTTGCAGTACTTTTAATGCAATATACACTTTTTAAATAAGTGACATAAAATGCTTTCTGGTATTACAGTTTAAAACCCATTCATTTTCTAGATATATTAGTAGACTCATACATTATACGTATTTTCAGTAGTTTATTATACATAGCACAATTATTTCTCAAATTGATTTTATAAACTTTTCAATATTTGATAAACCAGTTCTATTTCAAATATTAACATTAAAGTAAATTGTAGGCCCATAGTATCCTGTAAATTTTGCCTATTCATCAGCTATTCATAGTTTGAAACTTCTTGGGCTAAGAACGGTGAGAATGCAAAACTGGGGAAGTCAAGACTCTTTAGTGATCAAAGAGAAGCTTGAAGTTCATGAAAATAAATATAAGAGTGGAGCAGTTTGGAGAAAGACATAAAAACCTGTCTTCCTGACAAGTATATTTAAAATAGAAAAGGCCTCAGAAACCCTTGAAAACAGTGGTTTCAAGCTGTTCCCTGGAGTCTTTGTCTCCCAAGGTCCCCACAATAATTAATGCATGTGTATTTGTTTCATCCATAAGGTTCTATGGATTAAGATAAAATTAAAGATGATGCCTCCTAGGATACTTAAGACCGTTCTTCTATATGAACTTCTTAATTTTATAGGTGAGACAGTTTAAGCCTTAGGTAGCGACTAGGCTAAAATAGGTATTAATAGCAGTGTGCCTGAAATTTTAGCAACTCGACGTTCAATCTAGCTTCTTCCCATTTCCCCATAATAACCTTAAAAATAAATGCATACACTTGGATATGTTATGTTTAAGTTGGTTTTGACAAAGGCAGGGGAGATAAACAGCTAATTTTTGCACTTAGACCAGTAAAGAAGGACGAATAAAACAATGGATAGGATTTGCATATTGGTAACAATGGCAGCCTTCTGAATTGCCTCATTTTGCTGAGTTCAGTAATCGCACTCTGCGAATTAATTCTTTTGTAGAAAGCGATTGAAAGGTCAAGGGGTTGAGAAAACAAAACAACAGAGAAGCATGGTGTTTCATATCTATTTGTACATGGAAGGTTCAAAGTGAGACTGTTTACATCACAAGTCTTGATGTTTTATTTGCTTCTCAGAAGAAAAGTAGTATTCAAAGATGGTTATATAATCATGCAGATACAATTTTGCAGCCATGAATGAACTATTCTGACAGGAGGACCCAGAAGAAAAAGCACATTGCAATTTTGAGCCATCTTTGGTTGGCAAGTGTCTTCATAAGCCTTAAAAATAGAACCCTGTCGGATATTTTTTTTTGGGGGGGTGGCTTTAAACCCAGCACTTTTCAGATTTTTTGTTTTCTGTGGAAGGTTCTGAAATGGAAGGCATGGAAAGAAGGTTGAAGGAAGGCACGACCTCTAGTTATTCCATCTTTCTTAACTTTGATCTTTTCCTTAATGCCACATCCTTGTTCTTATCCAACTGTTCTTCTGTTGGGAACAATCCTGTTTGGGAGAAGTAATTGGAAGGTCAAAAGTGACCAGGCCTTCCTGCAGACAGACTTTGGACTAGAAGATTACTCCCAGCTGAACACATTTACCACTGGTGTCTTTTGTCCGCGTCCAGAATCGTCCTGGGAGATCTGTGTGCTGTTTTACTTTGAGCGTGTCTCACAGGCAAATTCACAAGTAAATCATGATGGGCGCCAAATATGGGATCCAGGGAAAGGGAACGTAACTAGGACCTTTGGATGTAGGTTCCAGTGTCCTGTGAGTTGATGGCACACTGAAGTAACATGAGGCTTAGAGAAACTGAGCTTGGGCCTGATCCATGCTACTCTGGGTAGCAAAAGACCCAAAGCCCCAGCCTGCCACAGCTTTTATTCAGCACCTCTCTAGTAACAAAAATGTAACAAAGACTTAGAAGGCAGGGTAAACACGGTAATGGAGCAGCTCCACCCTGAAGCATCACAGCATGTGGGACACCAGAGTCCTTATTGTTCCCCAAGGTGAAGATGAGTTGAGCGAAAAGTTCTAGGCGCCAGGAAGGGCATTCTAATTATTCCTCCCAAATGGGATTCCTTTGCAACATAGTTAAGTCCAAAGTCTGTCTGCAGGAAGGCCTGGTCAGTTTTGACCTTCCTATTATTTCTGCCAAACAGGATTGTTCCCAAAATTCTTCCAATGAAAAAGTAGACAGGAAGAAGTGGAGGAACAGTTGCAAAGTATGCCCTCAGCTGATTCGCTACAGTAAGCTTTGGGCCAGGGTAATTACTGTTTCTAACAACAGGAAGATGGCAAAGATGCTCTTTCTTGTTTTCCTCATTACCTAAATGTACTTAACATAAAATTAAAGATGCAAGCGTGTTAATGGTACCTTTACCTTTTTATTGGGGGAAGTTGAAGTAAAACGAATCTCCAAACTGTAAGAGTTCCTTTAAAATAACAGAAGTTTCTGTTTGAATTTCGGCCATGCAAATTGAGTGGGTTTTTGTTGTTGTCCTCGTCGTCGTTGTTGTTGTTGTTGTTGTTGTTGTTGTTGTTGTTGTTGTTGTTGTTGTTTAGAGACAGGGTATCACTTTGTGGTTCAGGCTGGCCCTGAACTCACTGTATAGCCCAGGCAAGCCTCGAACTCACAGCAATCCTCCTGCCTCTGCCTCCTGAGTGCTGGAATTACAGGTGTGAGCCACCACAGCCCAGCATCATGGTATGTGGTACTGAGGATCACACTTGGGACCTTGTGCTTGCGAGGCAGATGCTGAAACCATTGAGCTAAATCCCCAGCCAAATTGAGTGGTTTTTAATCTGAAATATCTGGTATCAGAAAAGTTTCAGGTATTATATTTGTGGTGGCTTCTGGGATATTTTCATGGCCATAACAAACTATATTTGGGTAAGAGTCATGAACAAAGATGAAATGCCATTAAATTCCATGTTCACCTTACACACATAGCCAGAAGGTATTTTTATTTAATAGTTTAAGCAATTTTCTGCATGAAGCAATTTTATGAATGGAATTTTCCACTGCAGCATTATGTAAGTGCCAAGAAAGTAGGGATGACCAACCTCTTCTATTACATGTAGCTCATACTGTGTTACTTCTTAATACATGCACTAAGTGTTTTTCACGTGATTCATTTTACACGATGTTCTTTGGTTTTGAAAGGCATTTTCAACTATTAGAACACATTCAAGTAAAACATTTATTTAATAGGTAGAAGAGAAGACACTAATTTTTAAAAAGCCACACCCCTTACATGTTCCTCATTTTTATTCTCATCTTGTTTTGGTTCCTTGTCCTTCTGGTTGCCTTCCAGAGCAACTTTGAAGTTCTTGCTGCCAGTCAAGATGGGGATTGATACTTAATATAGCATCAAACCAGGAAGTATCTTATTTAGATTCCATCTTTTACTTACATAGATTCCATATTTGCATTATAACCAATTAGTAATATACTGATACATCAAGGTAGAAACCAACTGGGTGACTTGGAAGTCATAAGATTTTTTCCTTTAAATTCTACCTAAACATTAATAACTGCTAAAATATATGGTATGTATTGTATAATGGGTTATGGATTTGAGCTGCGAAATGAGATAGAGCCTACTTGTGTGTTTGGTCAAGATACCACATAATCTGACTCGTATATGATAAAGCTGCCATGAAGGGTAAATGAGATATTAAAGAGTATTCTGTGTGGCATAAGCATCAGTAAGTGCCTATATTTTCATGTTGGATTCAAGAGTTTTAAACTCTCTGAAGTGAACATAGCAGAATCTTCAAAGTCAGCGAGTGACTTTCTTGGGTGGTCAAAGCTACATTCTCTAGTATAAAGGAGTATGGCAAATACAGAAATCCATCATCCAGATCGTGTTGAACACCTTGGGAAACCAAGGATCCTTATATGCAATGGAAGCAGAAAGTCTTTATTAAAGTATCTCCTGAACCCCAAAAGTTTTTCTTCTGCATGTTAAATTACAAAGACCTTTTTCACTTCTTACTAAAAATGCAAGCAACCTAAGTTTCAGTTTGTTTCTTCCATCCAAGTTACCAATGCTTTGCATTTATGGACCTGACAGTTATTTGTGAAAGGAACAAACTTTCCCCTTTAGAGAAAAAGCCACGCTGTTCTTGTAAAGTTTGTAGCCCTTTGTTATAAGGAAGAGTTTGGGGGGATAGTTAAGACATCATAAAAGCAACCAAAGCAGTTGCCTAATTATAATGAAGACATTCTAACTTCTTGTATTGCTCAGCAGATAGAGAGGGCTTTTGCTAGTCGGTCTCAAGCTGCCTCTAGTGTAATGTATAAATCTGGTTTCAACTTATTTTTAACCTGCCCGAGATTCAAGTTTTCTTATTTTTAAAATACATGTGTGTATAGCTGTCCTTATCTGTAGACCACAGAGGAGTGGATAAAATGGGGCAAAAGAAGCAGTAATGAGAGTAGCTAGGAGTTCATAAATCTCCAGAAGGAGCGTTCACACTCTCCCAGTGGATTCCCCTGATTCATGGGTTCATTCATTCTTGAGCCGTCAAGGAGAATGTGGGAGAAGGACGGAACGGCAATTACTGATTAAAGGGGCTCAATAGAAATTCTTCAAAACCGTAGCAATAGTCAGGCTAGCTCCAAAGACCCAATTTTGAAAAGGTACAACTTCAGCTAGATTCCCCATGAGATAACCTGGGAATATTAGGAACACGTTTACACACAGGGGGAACAGCCATCTAGAAATAGACATACATACAACAGTTTGACGTGAAGTGGCTTAATAGCAGGCATCGGAGTGCTGCCTTATTTTGGATGGCACTGCCAACTGAACTGGGTGAGCACTACCAATTTCTTTGCTTTGGTTCCCAGCCATTTTAAAATATGAACTTCCAAAATTCTGCTTATGTGATCCTATTTCTTAAGTATGTATCTTTCTTTCACTAAAAATATCAATCCAATAAAAATTAATTTAAAAATTAATTTTAAAAAATCAGTGAAGTATCTGTCTTCCTTTTAGTTTTCTCTTTCTTCAGTTAACATTTCTTCTGTTTTTAACTGGCTTCCTCTATCAATCCCTCTCTACCTTTGCTGTCATCCTGCCTTATAAGTTCTTTCCTGTATTCTGTTCAAGTTCTGGTTTGCTATCTACTTATTTATTTTCCCACAGTAATAAAAACAAGAGAAACTTCATCAGAGGAACAGATAACTTAGGACTGATTTGTTTATTTGCTTTGGTCTAAATAGAATTGTTAACATCCTAGATATTAGAGGATAATAACTTAAAATTGTGTTCGTCTGAAGTCACTTTTATTAACACAACCAAATACCCTGAATGTGTCAAGGAGATGTCTGTTGGGTTACATAACCTTTGTGGTTGCTGGTTCACACGGAGTGAACAGGAATCCTCTTAGACCACAGGTAAAACACGTAATACAATTAATGAACTCAAGTAACAATATAAGTTTTAAATTGTTTGTATAAAATGAAGACAAGAAGACCCCTGGCTACAGATCAGACATGGCCACGGGGGGGGGGGGTCTGTAGCCCCCACACCAGCCCCTCCTCGCATCCTCACCCCCATTAGAATCAAATATTTTTAAAATTAGGCTTCAGAGACTGGGTGTGTGTGTTTTCTAAGCAAGGAAACCCAGGCGGAAGCACAGGTCATTGGTTTTATGCCAAAAAATTGTCACACAATTGGTTTCTTAGCCTAAGCCAAAATGAGAAGAACTGCCTTTCCCCTTGCTTATTTAATAGTCTCCAATCTGTATTTCATATTCCTGTTATCTCTAATGGTGGGTGGAGACTGCTGGCTCCTTATTCCTCTACGCCATGTTTTTTACTCTTTATACCCACATGGACTAGTAGATAGACACACAGATACAGCTGAATGGTACCGGTTCTAAAAAATCTTTACAGTGGCAGCAAATCCCTCTTTCTCTATGTTTTTCTTGGTTAAAAAAATGTCTAAAACATTTCAGAACTAAAACTCAGAAGTGAGATTTTTTTACAAATTTCTTTTATTCGTTCCCAACATTTCCATACATTTAAATTGATTGTACTGGGGCCCGGGATGTAGCTCAGTGGTGCCGCGCCTGACTGGCAAGCAGTCCTGAGTTTGATTCCCTGAACCAAAAAAATTTAAAAGGTTTTTCTTTAAAAAAATTAATGATTAGGGCCAGAGGGTTAGCTCAGTGGTTCCAGCGCCTGCCTCGCAAGCGCAAGGACCTGAGTTCGATCCCCAGTAACCACATATAATGCTGGGTGTGGAGACACGCCCACCAACAATCAACACCGCATACCACAATGCCGGACGTGGTGGCTCACGCCTGTCATCCCAGCACTCAGGAGGTAGAGACGGGAGGATTGCTGAGTTCGTGGCGGCTTGCCTGGGCACCATAGTGAGCTCAGGGCCAGCCTGAACTACAAAGTGAGACCCTGTCTCAAAACAAAACAAAACAAAATTAATGATTATATTTCAAATGTGCACATCAATGAAATGTGACTCCACAGTGAGAAGATAGGAAAATTCTGTCAATGCCCCCCTTCCCCAAAGTTTGCTTGATGTCTTTCACCATCTCAGAGAGAAGTTCTCCCGACTTGTGTCCAGGAGATCTAACTCTGACTGACGGGACGGTTGAACTTGAGAGGTATCTTACATTTTGACAGACATGTTTTCGGCCCTTCCGTTGTATTATAGCTTTCAAATCTATTTAGTGTCCTCATATCTAAGATTTCTGTACTCATACTCTAGATGGTAAAGATTTTTTGTTCTCTTTATATTACGTTCTTACCTTATTGTGCTGGACTAATTACTGAGGTACTTAATTTCTGCTTTCAGTTTTATTGTTTCTTAACTTTGTGACCTCAAAGTTTACTTGCTTTTGGGAGTCTTCTAGAAGATTGTTTTTACCTGGTAAAGACATGTTTAACATGTGTTTAACATATACTTGCCTGTTGAGCATACAGTTCAGAGTCATTCTTTAGATTTTCATTGTTGTGCAATGATTACTACCCATCTCTAGACATTTTCCTCATCTCGAACTGAAATGACATACATCCCAGACAGTAACTTTTCGTTCTCTCTTACCTTTATCCTCCGGTAACACTTCTACTTTCTATCTCTAATTTTAAATATTCCAGGTACCTCATAGAACTGAAGTCATGTCTTCTTTTGTATCTGTTTTATTCATTTAACCTAATTTTTTCAACAGTTATCCACATTTGAATTGTGTAAGATTTCCCTCTTCGAGGCTGTATAGTACCCCATTATATTTATATATGACAGTTTATTGATTCATTCATGCATGGATGGGCATTTGATTTGAGATGTTTCTACCTCGTGCTATTGTGACTAGTTCTTTTTTTGTATGTAGATGAACAAAGGTCTCTTTGATTTCAGTCTTTCAATCTGTTTAGATACGTACCCAGAAGTAATTGGTAGATAATTTACTAATTTTATGGGGGTTTTATTTTGTATTTTCTTTCTATACTTCATATCCTCGAGGGTTTAAAGTAGTATCTCATTGTAGCTGTGGGGGGTATTTCCCTGGTTGTGATGCTGAGCATCTTTTCCTGTGTTATTGGTCATTTGTACATTTGTTTTTGGAGAAATAGAAGGTGCCTTTTAATAGAATATGGGGAAATTCCTGGATAATTTTTACTTCTTAACTTCTCTCAGTGTAGGCAGACCTGTACTGTTTCTCATAAATGAATAAGCAGGAAAATAAGTTCTGTGTCCAGTTATCATCTTGAGTTTTAATAGCCTTAGCATTGCATATTAGGTCCATTTCTTAAGCTTGCTGGTCTACATCTTCATAACCTAAAAAAGCAGAGTGATAAGATCACTTGCCAAGTAAAACCACTCTGCAGGTTAAAAATACCCAGTACATTCATAACACCATAACCTGTCAACATGAATTTCAAATTTTCTCATAAAATATATTCATGCTAGTATGTACAATCATGTAATCTGCTTAAGTTACACTAACGCTTCAGTGCTTTGTGTTTCTTACCCTACTCTTCATGTTAGGAGTACTCTTTCATAATCTTATAAAAAAAATAGAAAGCATGATTTAAAATATCAGCTTCCCAGGAACTAGCACAGTAGTTTTAAAGAATATTTGTCATTAGCTAAATAAAAAATGAATAATTTGAGGCACACATGTGCACATTTGCACACTTTGGCAGCTCTGTATTTAATCCATATGGATAAAGCACTTCACTGTGTGGTTTTTCTCATAATCCAAGTGAGCTCAAAATACATATTGCCTCAAACTCTATTGAATTGATAAAGAACTCTTAAGTCTACGGCCGAGTGCTGAGTTAGAGAAAAAAGGGTGAAAGTTAGTTTTCTATTTGTCTATTTTTAGCCTTTTTGGATAGCTAGACAAACTATAGATGATGTTATCGTCTGAATTTTGTTTCTGAGGGTTTTTTTCTGATTTCTTCTATGATTTTAGCTGCACTATATTTCTTATGTACTGTCAATAAGATCACAGGAAATATTTACTAATTAAATTGATTCAGCTGTAACATGGTATGTACAGAGGACTTTGTGAAGTTTTTATTAAGTTTTGAAGAGGTGTGATATACTAGAAAAGTACAAAATGAATAGAATAAGTAATGTTGGTACTTTAATCAGTAAATGTTCTCAATTATACAAGAGAAACGCTACTGGGAAAATACGTGTTTCCTGTAGTAATGTATTTTCACTTGAAATCAGATGGGCTTTCTCTTCATGTTTATCACTCTTTTTATTTTCAAACTGGCTGCGATCTGAGGTTGGTGTGTACATGCTAATTTCAGCCAAATGTCCAAGTGATCAGAAGAGGAAAAGGGACGATCCAAATCAAAAAGAGAAATGTTAGATTTTTTTTTTTAAAAAAAGCTAATTTGTCACTTCACTCATTGAGCATGAACTGAATAGACTTCTAACCCTTAAAATACTTTTTTCCCCTCTTTTTATTGCTTGAAATCTTAAGAGCTTTATCATTTGCAGTCATAAAATGAAAATATACACCAAACCCTCAAAGGGCAAGTATGAAATTAAATTATATTTGGGCAGCTGTAACCTTTTAAAACGATCAGATTCCAGTTAATGTATTTCTTCCTGTTCCAAGTGCTGCCATGGTGTTTGATGGTGGGAAGCAGTCCAAAGGGCATTGGGAGATAATAAATTCACTGTAAATTTCACCCCAAGGCATGTCTCTATACACCAAGGCCTCCATTTAGCAAGGCTGACCTAAAACCCTTGTCACATCCAAAGGTCACCTAGGTTGGGGTTGGTGTGCCCCATCTATCTTTCCTTGATGTAAGGAGTGACAGTTGAAGCCGGATTGAGCTCATAAACAGTCATCTGAATATAAAAAAAGAAGCTCTCTTTAGAGGAGGAGGAGGGGAACGTGAAGAGAGAACTTCCCTTCACAGTGGGGCTGGCAAGGGCTGCTTCTTGCGCAGTCAGTGAAGGGTCGATATTGTCTCATAGCTTCTCTCTCACAAGAAACATAGACTTGAAAGGAGCAGCACTAGGTTTGGTAGCTTTCGCCTTAAATACTATTTCCTCTTGCTGTTATGTTTATCTCCAAAGCTAGAGGTAACGTTTAGTGTTTTCGAAAGAATCTAGCATCCTCAACCACCTTTTTCCTTTACAATAGCAACACCCCATCGTCTTTTTATATTTTTTTAAGTCGGTGAAACAATCCATGAAAACAAAGCAGGGGAAAATTTAATTTAAAGAAATAAAGCTTAATGTGGTCCAGGAAAACAGTGATGTTTTTTTCTGTTGCTCTCTTGATCTTTTACTTAATTAGGATAAATGTATGTGTAACACAGAACTTGCCATTTTTAACCATGTCTGAGTGTACAGTGCAGTAGCCTTAGGTTCACGGTGTTGTCCGTGCTCCTGCTCTCCCCGGGACGTCTTACTCATCGCAAACAGAAGCTCTGTACCCACTAGTCATTTCCCGTTCCCTAGTCCCTTTCCTGCCCAGATTCTTCGTAACCTCTTCTCCCTTCTGTCTCTGTGGTTTTACCAATTCTAAGTGCCTCCAACAACAGATGATATCGTACAATATTTGTCTTTTTGTGTCTGGGTTATGTCCTTTAGCATAATGTTCTCAAGTTGTTTCCATGGTTTTTTTTTTTAATTGAATCCTTTATTGGTACATTTTATATACAGCTCACAACCACGCTCAACACTGGGGAATTTGTACCCGTATATGACCCAAGTTAATTATCATTTTTACCCATATCCCTACCCACCCCACCACCCTCTACCCCCTATATACGTGTTCTTTCTTTTTCTTTTCCAAATCATATTTATTCTTTCCCCTCATTACTTTCCCCTACCACATTCCCTCTGTTTTCTCTCTTAGTTTTTTAATCATACACTCTTGAGATTGACTTTGGCTTTTTTTGTTTGTTTGTTTTTTTGGAGACAGGGTCTCGCTTTGTAGTTCAGGCTGGCTCTGAGCTCACTATGTAGCCCAGGCAAGCCTGGAACTCAGCAATCCTCCTGTCTCTGCCTCCCGAGTGTTGGGATGACAGGCGTGAGCCACCACACCCGCTACTGTGGTATGTGGTATTGATTGCTGGTGGGCGTGAGTCTCCACACCCAGCACTGTATGTGGTTACCGGGGATTGAACTCAGGATCTTGTGCTTGCGAGGCAGGCGCCAGAACCACTGAGCTAATCCTCCGGCCCTGATTTGGGCTTTTTTAAATCATGATATCCATTTACAAAGGGATGAGTCACAGATAAGTAAACTCCCAATCAAAATAATCAAGCAGTAAAAATTTTGAGATAACTATTAGACAAAACTAGACGTGAATAATAAAAATGACAGTATTGTGAGTTTTCCAGGAGGAAAACAAAAAAAAAAACTTTTAAATCCTTTCAAGAAGACAGAAGTAGTTGTTCACTTAGTTCTAAGTGTCTGGAACAGTGCTTCCCACATTGTAGGCACCCAGTAAATACAAAGTCTGTTAAAAAGTATATCCTGGGAAAAGAAAAACTTGTATAAATATTTTAATATTAAACTTTTATTGAGATATCATGAGGTGAATACAAGTTACCTTTGGCCTTGCTCAAAGTGATCACCCTTTACTTTGAGGCCTGTATTAGTGTGCCGAATTGCTAAAGTGTATTCACATCTTTTTTTTGCAGACTCTTTAATGAACCAATGAATTAATTTAAGGCAGGCGAGTAGAATTACAATAACTATCCTTCTGTATTTCTTTGATGATACAAGAGAAGTATGTCCCGAATGACTGAAGGGAGGACTATAATCAAAGAGGCTAACAAAACTAAAACTGCACAAAAGTGCAAGGTGCTGTGCATGGCGTAATTTAGTTAATTGACTTGAGAGTTATGTGCATTTTGGATAGTGTAAATGGCTCCTTTTGCCATACTTATCCTAGAAAAATCAAGTTTGGTGACCATGCATAGAGACAAGGAATACAATTTCATAAGATTAAATCCTCAGTATAAATTATACATGAAAGATCAAATATTTGAACAAGGATGAGACTCAGAATGTTGAAAATTATGTACCTCCATTTATTGCATAATTGGCTTTGAATCCGTGTGAAGTAATGTAACACAGTGAATAGGTAAATGTTGTTCCAGATAGAAGTGGGTTGGAGGTAAGCCAAGCCCTCCTACTTAACTCTCCCTATTAAATAGAAACGAATCTCATAGAGCTATAAATCTGATCATGACATTTCTCTCCTTAAACTGCTGTGGCTTCCCATCTATAATTCCGGACACCTCTGCCACCATCCTAGAGCCTCCCTGACTTTCCCCAATACTGTGAGCTTGGCGTGCCCCCCCGCCCGCAAGGCTGTTCTGCGGGTGCTCCCTGTCCCGGGGTACAGTTCCATCAGCTTACTCGCTGATTTCTGGGTATGTAGACAGCTTCAGGAAAGTCCTTCCTAACCTGGATCCCAATGACATGGCATTTTACGTGCTCTCATCATATACTTCTGTCACTTGGTATTCATCACATTGGCAATGCTACATTTCATCTGAGTGGTTCTTTCATTGATAACCCTCTTGTTCTACGTAAGAGCTGTGCGGCTGACATTGTAGACGAAAACTAGGACTTGAGAAATATTTAAGATCAATAAAACACAAATGATAAAAGTAATAAGTATAATAGCTTTCTGTAGGTTCCATTATATTGTCCTCTAAAATTCTTCTAAAAAATGTTTTCAAAGTACCAAACGGAAAAGAGAACTACAAGGAAACACTTTTTTCTTTTTAAACTGGTGGTAGCCAACAGTAAGAGAACAGACAGAAAAAGTCCAGATAAGTTTTTGTCTTGGAAATTTATCATCTCTTTCTGTCCTTCCCTCTTTAGTACTGTAGTTCTCATTAGAAGTACACAGACAGCTTCTATCAGAAGGCATGTCCAGTTGCCCTCCAGAGTTTGCCTCTCTATATTTGCCTTGCTTTTCTCTCCTGGCTGAGACAAAATACTTGACACCCAAATTTCAAGGAGGAAAGGTTTATTTAGCTCACAATCTGTAGAGGTTTCAGTCCATAATCAGCTGGTTCCAAGGCGGAGAGGTGTGGCAGAGGGGCATCGCAGAGGAAGAATGGTTCATGGTGTGCAGAAGGCAGCAAAGCAACCGAGAGACCTAAGCAACTTATTCTTGCCTCGTTTACACTCAACTGAGGCTACTAGTATTAGTGTGGTGTCAAACCTACCAGTGGACTAACTTAGTAATAGACAATCTTAATTCTACCACACAGACTAGATCCGGCCACCTCTGAGGAAGCCCCATCTGTGACTAGATGAGGTTGGGGGGGGACATCTGGACACAAGCCATAACATCATATGGCATAGTAGTTAGAGGAGTTGTGAGCTCTCTAAAAAAAACAAAACAAAACGAAATAACAAAGCTTGCATTCCAACCTCAGCACTGTTGCATTACCTTTGCGACTTCAGACAACTGACTGAATTTCTTCAGGCCTCAGCGTCCTCCTCCCTCAATCTGTGATACTATTTCCTAAGGTTGTAGAGAAGGCTCTGAGAGAGAGCTTGCTAGGGAATGTTCTAGATGCTTCAGTTATGACTTTTATTGCTGCTGTTCAATATTCTATTTCAATTTCACCGAGAATTTAGGTTCATTTATCTTAACTTGTGTACTCAAAGAGCCAACCCTAATATTAATGTGCAATACATTATCTTACAGAAATACCAGAGGGCACTAGGAAGGAAAAAGTAAGAGAATCCATAAAAGGAACTCTGACTTTTCCTTGTAACGTAGGAATCTCTTGTCTGTACTATCAGTGGGACAGAACAGCAACTAAAAGCTTAACAAGTCATAAGTACTTTTATGTCTTCTCCAGAGAGAGCGGAGCCCTGCCTTGGAATAAGCCCTCTTCAGTGGTTCTGGAAACTACCATTATTCACTCAGAACCTACAGGAAAATACACTTCCTCTCAGCTTGTAAGCAGGCAAACTCCATCCCGTCCCCCTGCCACAGAGGTAGTTCGTTCTCCACAGTGTTCGTTCTCCACAGTGCTGATGCTTGGAAGACGTTTTCATAGGGACCCTCTTACCCTATCATAAGTGTAACAGCACATCAGACAACGGAGAACTCGAAGGTCACTCAGACTTCAAGTTACTGAGCCTTGATCCCCCCCGCTGCATGCACAGAGCTGCTGCGATGATCCCCGAGATGGCTAAACCCTAGCACATCCCAGCCAAGTCAGAGTCAGGGTTTTGTCCTTCTATCCCTATGTGTGCTCGCTATTCCCAAGCATCCGGCGGGTACCTATGTATTGTGGAAGTACAGTACTTTTTAAATATACAGTGTAATGTATCATTTATGTATGATATGAACTGACGTGCAAGCTCTCTCTCTATTGAGTTGGAACTTTTTTTAATGATTTGATTAACTGTCATCCCCCAGAAAACACACACACACACATGTATTGGGATAAAATGAACAATGATTACCGGGCGTGGTGGCTCACGCCTGTCATCCCAGCACTCGGGAGGCAGAGACAGGAGGATTGCTGAGTTCAAGGCTTGCCTGGGCTACATAGTGAGCTCAGAGCCAGCCTGAACTACAAAGCAAGACCCTGTCTCAAAAAAAAAAAAAAAAAATGAACAATGATTTTGCAATCATGAACTTAGCCAAAGAGAAACTTTGCTTTAAAAAAAAAAAATCTCTCTGATACTAACCAGCTTTCCAGTATTAAAAAATGACTGATAAGGACAGATTCTTCCCCCCCTGTTGAACAAACATTTCTCTTCCTATTCTTGCTTTGAAAGGAATTTCAGCAGCCTTTTCTCCCTGAAATAAACCAATTAAAGATAGAAGGACTGTCACCGATACCTAGAGAAGGGCCTTGCAGCCAGCGTCCTCCTTACCTTGCCAAATGGAGCTGTGTTCACTGGCTGGTGACCTCGGGGGTGGTCCGCCCTCCCTCCGTAAGGAACAGCGAGTCTGGAGCGGCATAAAAAGGGTCCATCGAATAGGCCGTACATCATATGGGGAGGCAGATGTTGGAACATATTGTCCCGGATTCCTGTGCAGCCCATGAAGACGGCTTGTGGGGCAGAGAAGCGGGCGGGTGGGAGGGAGGGAGGGAGAGACAAAAGCTCATGAAACGTATCTGGTGTTTTTAAGAAAGTGCTTTAATTATCCGAGTGCAAATGTTTCTCCCTTAGCTGCTTGAGATGTATTAGTGTGTACTAGAAGGCAGTTGGAAAGCCAGGATTCGCGGCGTTCTGCTTCTTTACATGCCTCCCTTCCTGACACGAGACAGACACGGCACGCGAGCGTCTCACCTGTGGAAAAGGTCTCGCGAGCGAAGGAAGTTCAGCTGTGAAGGCAGCTTTCCGCGAGACGCCACCTTCACACCCTCGCGGCGCTCCGCCCCTTGGATCACGTTCGCTAGAGCTCAATTCGGCACGGAATAAAAAGATTGTCAAAGTGCTATTAATATTTAGTGGCAGTAGCTTTACATAAACAACATTATAGCTTCCACGTGTAATTTTTCCAGGATAGCGTATAAATAATAAAGCTACACTATAGTCAGATATAATGATTCCTTTTTGTTTCTTTGCTTCTCTGAGACATATGAGCCAGGGTGATTTTTATTATTATTATTATTTTATTATTATTATTATTATTATTATTATTATTTTAGTTTCTTGAGACAGGGTCTCATTTTGTAGTTCACACTGGCCCTGAGCTCACCAAGCAAGCCTCAAACTCAGCAATCCTCCTGCCTCTGCCTCCCGAGTGCTGGGATGGCAGGTGTGAGCCACCACGCCCCGCGTTACGGTGTGTAGCACTAGGGATCAAACTCGGAACCTTACAGTTGTCAGGCAGACGCCAGAACCACTGAGCTGAACCCCCAGCCCTGGGGCTATGTTTTTAAGGAGAGGTCACACGGTAATGGTGAATTCCCCCTTCCAGCCCCCTGTTCCTGCAGCCATGCTGCCCAGACGGGTCACCTGTTTTCTCTGAAGGAAGGACGTTTCTTTTCTGAAGTTGAAACATTTCTTTTCCACTGTGGCGCATCCTTCCACTGAAACCACCAAAGTTCCCTTTGCAGGGTTTTGTGCACTTACATCATTTCCTTACCGAGATTTCTCAGCGCTCCCAGATCCTGCTCATTTGATTTTAAATGAGGCTCCATTGACGTAGTGAGCACTTGCTGCCCTTCGGTGTGGACGAGCCTCCCGCAGTAAGTCTGCCCTTCGCATTAAAATCGTTCTTACTTGCCCTCCGGTCTCCTTGGGAATCGTACCCACGTCCAGTCGCTCCCACGGCCCCTGCCAGTCGCCCCCGTGAGGACGCCCCCCCTCCCCCTGCTCCCTCCCCTCCACCCCTCGCCCTCGGGGTCTGTGCTGGAGCTGGGGCAGCAGAGGAGGAATGACCCACCTCTCGTAACTCCCACGCACTTCCATGGCTTCTACCCAAGTTCCAAGCGCACCGTCCCCCTGTCCTGTCTGCCCTCCCTGTCTCACCCTCACGGGGCTCAGACCAGGAGCCGCATTCGGAGGGCGAGCCGCGGGCCCGACTGGCTAGTGGAGTGTCCTGGAGCCATCATGGCGGTGAACACAGTCATTGTTCACAGACCCACTTTGATAAAACTCAGTATCTTCGTTGTGTGTACAGGGTCCAGTGCCCTTTATGACTGACGTGGCACTTCTCCTTCAGGGTTTTTTTAAAATTAAAGAATAAAAATTTACTGTACAAGGCTATGTAAAAACTGGTTTTCAAGGAAACTATTGATTTGTATTACTTTTCTACTGTAGTTGTTATTGTGAACCTTTTGGTAGCAGATGGCGCCTGTCATGAAACCCTTGCAAATCTCTCTGATAGGGTTCGTCCTTTAAATTCAAATACATGAATATATTTGCCCAATTTTGTAAATAAGAGTAAAAGATGAGAATGTAAATATGGCTAAAGGCGACAGAGGAATGGCTCATAAGCATGTGAAAAGATGTCCAGTGTTATTACAGAAACTACAATAAAAACTATTTCACATCCACTGGAATAATACTTAAACAGACAATGCCAAGTGTTGGCAAGAATGCACAGTAACCAGAAAGAAGCCTCCTATGTCTCAACAGGAATAAAAACAAGTTTAGCAACCTTGAAAAAGTTCAACAATTTCTTTAAAAATTAAACATGAAATTACTTCTGACTCATGTGCATGATAAGCAAATCCAGTGTGAGGAATTGGACAGCCAACAGAAATGAAAACACACAAGGACTTGTGCTGGAATGTTCCTAGCAGGATTAGTCATAATTGCCTAAAACTGGAAAACAAGCCAGGTGTCCATCAGCTGGCTAAACGAATAAATAAGCACTCTATGTCGCCACAAAGGACTATACTCCTCAGCAGTACAGGAGAGCAGACTGAGGACAGATACGTGCCACGATGTGGAGAAACTTCTAAATCAACGTAACAGGTGAAAAACAAAAAGCCAGATATCTATCTTAAATTTCTTCTCACTTTGCCCTAGAATTGGTGACTGGAAAGCCGATTTACCTTATAGCTGACTGGAATAAATAGAATAAGTTCCTGTGTCTTAAAACACAAAAGGGTGGGGAGCTCCTTAAAAATATGTTTACTGTATACACAGAAAAACCTTAAATTATTTTTTGGTTGATTTGAAGGTTGACTGTACACCTTTCCACATTGTGATTCTTCTGCCTAGAATATCCTTCATTCTAACCTCATTTGCACTTTCTTGAAGACTTTGTGTCTCTCTCTGACTTTGACTGTCCTAGTACATGGAACTTTATAGTATTTGTCCTTTTACAGTGAATTTATCTGCCCAGCATGACTTAATATCATCATCGTTCACCCAGGTGAGAGCATATGTCAGAATTTACTTCCTTTCTCAGGATGAATAATAACCTACTTTATATATGCACCATATTTTGTTTACTGTTTTTCCATTGAGAAATATTCGGGTTGTTTCTACCCTATCATGACTGGGATTAATGCTGCTGTGGACATGGATATATAACATTCTTTTCAAGAGTGTGCTTTTAGTCCTTTCTGATATACAACCAGAAGTCAGATTGCTAGGTCATATACTGATTTTATGCTTAGTTTTTCAAAGAATTTAGGATTTCCCACAGTGGAAACAGTATGTTAACCCTCCTACAAGCAATTCACAGGGTTTAATTTCTTCTATATCCTTCTAAATACCAACATTTGCTTTTCTTATTTTTTATTTTTTTCGAGACAAGCTCTCGTTTTGTATTTCAGGTTGGCCCTGAGCTCACTATGTAGCCCAGGCAAGCTTCAAACTCAACAGTCCTGTCTCTGCCTCCCTAGTGCTGGGATTACAGGTTTGAGTCACCACACCCGGCATTGCAGTGAGTGGTACTGATTGCTGAGGGGTGTGAGTCACCACACCCAGTATTGTTGTATGTGCTTTTTGATAGTAGCCAGAATAATGGGTATAAAGTGCTGTCTCGTGATTTTTCAATTGCATTCAGGTCATTTTGGTGGCTTATCAGCTAAAAGACAGCATAACTCATTAGCCAGTTTACTAGCTTGACATATAAATTACAAATTTCTATATATTTGGCATGTTATTTTCTGTTTGCACTTTTAGCCTGAAAGTCAGTATATTTAAGGCTCATGCTGCTTTTCATACAACCTGAAGAAAATAAAGAAGAAAAGCTGGAAATGTTATGGAAGGTCCATGTTTAACAAATTGCTCTGATAATTTTCTATGAAGAAACATTATGAAAAAGAATGGGCAAACCAAATTTATTCACATTGAAACATGCTAATATGTTTTGAAAGATTTTCTCCAGTACATTAGTTTCTCTTTAAACTCCACATTTAAGTTACATTAAGAGGTTGAAATTAAGCTATAAAGATAACACTTATGAAGCCTTGAAATTGCTTTCTGAATTCTTTCCTCACAAATGCTATTCTCTGTCCCTTCTAAAAAACCTAAGGAAAAGGGGGAAAGATAACCATTTTTCTACATATCAAATTCAACATATTTTTGTTCAGCTTTTATTTCAACTTTAAAAGTGTATACACAAGTATTTTTAAAACAATAAATGATAACACCCATTTTAAAAAATCTTAAGGATTTAACATTAAATATTACTGTCAAGTTTCAGACTCTGACTGACAGAACCCAGATCATCCATTTCTGTATGCATATTTGACATGGAAGGTGCTATTAGGAAGATGTTAGTTCTGTAATTGTCTTTGTAAAATTTACAGTGTATTTTTTTTTCTTCTGTGAAATTTTATTTTTGAGTAGGGGCTCTCCTGGTCTTCAAGGAGGATAAAGGGTTTAAACTTTATCCTTATACCTGCTTAAACTCTGGAAGAAAATTAGACCAATCTTACTGTTCTCAATTGAATGAGTATTAAGATGTGTACAATTCACTTGTATTTGTATTGTGTTCACTTCTCATGTTTTGTGTCTGTTTCCAAGTGCATAGTTGCTAAGGGATTTCATTGGGAGAACAGCATAGTCCTAAAACACAATTTATTTACCCAAAACAATATTAAGTGGTTGTGTATTCTCAGCACTTTCTCTTCAGATAAGTGTAGTAGTTCACAAGTTATTTTTGCAATCAGTATTTTTATCATGCAGTATTTTTTTTTATCATGCAGTATTTTTAAAAGACACATGTTTTTCAGTCATCATCTTAACTATCATTTTTTCTCCTTCAAATGGTGTTTGTACTCAACTCTCATATATTGTGAAGATGTTTATAATTTGAGGGAAAAACCTGTAAGGAAGAAGACAAAGATAAACTGAAGGCAGAGGATACAGGACACCACTTTTTAATGTCCTCACAATAATATAGTCCTCTCTTATCTCCTGACCCTGCCAGAAGCAGAGGAAGATGGTTGAGTCAAAGCATGCATGGTCATATGCTGGGGCATCCTGGATAGTGATGGTATATATGCTCTCCTGTTCCTCCTCCACCCTTTCCCAGCTCAGAAGAGACCCTCATTACAATAAAACATAAAAGATCTAGCATTCCCATTCCTGGGTACACGGCTAACAAAAGAAATCTACTCGTGGAAGAAATATCCCCATGTTGGTGTTCATCACACTGTTACCCACGTAGCCAAGACACAGAGTGAATCTATCCTAACTACTGTTCATCCCCAGAGGAATAGATGCAGAAAGGTACACGTGATGGAAGGCTACTCAGGCCTAAAAAGGAAGTCTTGTCATTTGGGACAACATAGGTCATCGTGGAAGACCTCATGTTAAGTAAATTGGACCACACAGAGAAAACAAGTATCACCTCATTTTACTTACACAGGGAATCTTAAAAAGTTGAACTAATAAGTGGAGAAAGTAGAATGGGGATTATCAGGGACTAGGGCGAGAATACAGAAGTTGTTGGTTGGTAAATATGAAATATATACACACATATATACATATATACATATATGTTACTGCCCCTTCCCTTCACCTCCCTCCCATTGACCCCGTTTCCATATATATATGTATATATATATATATATATATATATACATATACATATGTGTGTATATATGTGTGTATATATACATGTATATACATATACGTATATATGTATGTATTTATATAAACAGAATTAAACCCTGAAGTAAAAAGATCCCAAGTCACAGTTCATATGTACTAACGATTGTAGCTCCTACTAAATACCTTTTAGTCTTCAATAATAAATATTTTAGATTCAATGATTAAATAATGTGCATGCATTTCACCAAAAGCCATTTCTCACTTCTTTAAAAACTTAAGAATGCCTGTGTGCTTCACTCTTTGTTCTCTGGTCTCTTGAAATGTTAACATTTTTCAGATAACCTTCATGCATTTTTTTTCTGTCCACATTTTCAAAATGATTTACACAAATATTAGGCATGTGAATAAAGGAGTATATTCATATTTATATTGTATTATCTTATGATTTTAAAATTCATGTTTCCTTAACTTTAATGAAATACATGAATGTGTTTTATCAGTAATACAGAGGAACTTTTCTAGTTCTCAGACATTAATGTACCAAATAATTTCCAGATTTTTAATTTGTTTTAGCCACAGTTACTATCCTTTCTCTTTCTGTATTAAATATGTCCTAGTGATGTACATTTGTTAATAACAAATGATACTGTGTGACACAGCCCGTTTTTCCCTCCGTTCAGTTCTACTTTTGCTCCCATCTCCCATTTTGTGATGAAGCACTGAAGGAAGGGGCAGAATTCCTGCCTGCAAGCAGTTTACTAGCTGCTCAATGGTTTGGGGCACCAAATTTTAACAGATCATTCTGTCAGTCCTTCATATTTTGAATCTAGAGACTCCAGCTGGCTATTAGCAACTAGGCCGTTAGCCAATGGGAGAAGCTGTGTTTTTAGCAATTTGGAGAAAATACGCCATTAGGGAGAAGTGTCAGGAATTTGCTCTCTCTATGAATTAATGTAGTTGTTGAGCTTAGAATTTAAATCGGTTTTTTTGCAGAGTTTCTCACTTCCTAGCACCGAACAGTCATTGCTTAACATATCCAAGTTATATCAGTGTTTTCATACTATTATATTTTAACTGTTGTATGTAACAATGGCATAAAAACAAAGTTTTCCAAACATACTACTTTTTTTTTTTTTTTTTTTGAGACAGGGTCTCGCTTTGTAGTTCAGGCTGGCCCTGAGCTCACTATGTAGCCCAGGCAAGCCTCGAACTAAGCAATCCTCCTGCCTCTGCCTCCTGAGTGCTGGGATGACAGGCTGAGCCACCACGCCCGGCACTGTGGTATGTGGTATTGATGGCTGGTGGGTGTGAGTCACCACGCCCAGCATTGTATATGGTTACTAAGGATCAAACTCAGGACCTTGCGCTTGAACCAGGCGCTGGAACCACTGAGCTAAATCTGTGGCCCAAATATACTACTCTTTTTTCCCCAAGAAAAAACAATAGTTAATGGTCTAGATTAAAACCTCTATTCCTTATTGTCCCTTCAAGGTGTTTTTCTTTTTTGCTGACACTGTACAAGACCATAACAACTTAGTAGAAGGAGCATTTATAAGCCAACTGTCATCACACTGCCTGGCAGTGCTTTAATACGATAGTAATTTTTCTTTAAAAAAAACATTGATTATGTCTGGCTAAGATAGATACAATTCAAGCATGGAAGCAGAGAACATTCAGTGTGTATATTTTAAAAGTGTTGGATCCTGGGATGTAGCTCCGTGGTAGTAGAGTACTTGGTGATCAAAATTTCCCACACAGGAAAAGGAGAAAAATAAATGAAAGAAGAAGATATGCAATGGGCTTCACTGAAAGGGAAGTCCATGATTAAACAGTTCTATCGCAGGCCAGGTGTATGGGAAACCTGTGTGGAGGAATTGGTTCTTCCTCAAAAAAAAAAAAAAAAAAAAAAAG
>PVIC010015027.1:0-35759 GCA_004025085.1 Thryonomys swinderianus
GGAAGGAAGGAAGGAAGGAAGGAAGGAAGGAAGGAAGGAAGGAAGGAAGGAAGCAAAGAAGGAAGGGAAAAAAAAAACCCAAGTTGGATGGTATAACCCAGCCTCCAAGTGCCAATGTGTAGCAGTGCTAGAAACACCTGAGTAATACGTCTCTTTCTTCTCTGACCTCTGTGGTGATTAAGAGAATGTATTAGAGATTCCAGCACAAAGGGTTTGAAAGCATGGCTCCACACTTCTGGATCTGGCTCCTTTCATAAATTCTCCAAGTCTCAGCTTCTTTGAAACATGGGAATACCTCTCCTAGAGAGTTGTACATTCTATGAAAAGATACAGGCCGGGGAATTTAGACCACAAGGTAACAATGGAATGCTCAGTGCTGGCCTATATTTTAATGATATGTTTATCAGGTAGCTTCTTCTAAAATGGCTTACCAGATAAATGTCATTGGTTCTGGATTGCTTGCTTTTACCTTTGGAGTTGATTTCAGGTTGTCTCTAGAGCAAAGATTTGAACAAAACGAACAAAAAGTACCAGCCAACTTTATTCAATAAAGTAAAAGTGAAAAGAATAAAGGAGAAACTGGCTATGCAGAGTGAACTGGGGTGGAATAAGAGGAAAAAGCAATAAAGGGACACGTGGCAGAAAGCAGGGAAAGCTGCCATGAAGGAAATATTGGTAGCAAGTTCTCCTTGGTGTTTGTGTCCTTTTACTGTCCAAGTCTTAAAGAACCTGTGAAAATGTCTACATAGGGTTCTAAGAGGGGGTATTAGGATCCCACAACTCAAGCTGAGGTCAGGTCTAGGCCATCCTATTGAAAACCATCCTATTGCAAACCTATTCAAAACCAGGAGTCCTTGAGAGAAGTCCAAATTCAGGGCTTTAGGAACTGTTCCATGAATGTGTTCTTGAAACTTGTACTGAACAGGTCATGTCTACTTCCCCAGCCAATTTAGTCACACCTAATCTTTTTTTTATTTTGTTTTGTAATTGATTTTATTGGTACATTTTATACATACAGTGTGATCACATTTAACATTGAGAACCTGTACCAGTACATGATACATTTTCATTCTCATTTTTCCCACTCCCCTCCCCTCCCTAGAACCCTCCACACTTTATATACATAAGTTTTGTTTCCTTTTTTAATATCAAGTTTATTCATTCCTTTTTTACTTTCCCCTACCCTGCCACACCTTAATCCTGTAATCTTTCTTTTGATCTTCACAACAACCCTATGAAAATGAAAACTGCCAGGTGTGCTAGCACATGCCTATAATCCCAGCACTTTGGAAATTGAGGAAGGAAAATCCCCATGAGTTCTAGGCCAGTCTGGTATACATAGTGAGTTCAAGGCTAGCCTAAACTGCAAAGCAAGATCCTGTCTCGAAAGAAAGAAAGAAAGAAAGAAAGAAAGAAAGAAAGAAAGAAAGAAAGAAAGAAAGAAAGAAAGAAAGAAAGAAAGAGAGTGAGAGGAAGGAAGGGAGGGAGGAAGGAAGGAAGGAAGAAAACAAGGGAGGGAGGGAAGAAAGAAAAAGGGAGTGGAGGGACAGGGGAATGGGAAAAAATGAGAAGTCTTGTCAGGTACTGGTACAAATTCTCAATGTTGACTGTGATCATAATGTACATATAAAATGTACCAATAAAATCAATTTTAAAAAAGAATGACAACAAAACCAACAAAGGAAAAAAGAAAGAAAGATAACTATTGTCACCAACTTTCTCATTTTTCAAATAAAAGAGACCTGAGTGACTGGCCAAGGTTATGCTACTTATGAGGATCTCTGTCATGATTTGGAACCAGCTCACCTAGGTGCAGAGATCACTGCATGCTGTTGTGCTCCTCCAGAAGTGCTCTGGAAATGCTGTTGTTAATGAGGTAGGTACCAGGTCCATGTCTAATGCATGCAGAAAATGAAAATTCTCAAAGGAATGTGGGCCTAGGATGATCTCCCCTGCGCTCCAGCTCTTCCATCTCCTCTTGACTTCTAGCTGGCCATCTGCTAAGTGTGCTGACTTGAACTGAGATACCCACAGTATTGTCTTGTGATCACTGTTACTGCACAGACATTATCTGGAAGATTCTAGTCAGGTTGATTCTCTTAGCATGTATTACATGAGTGCTTACTGAGACACACAGCCTGAGAGGTAGAAATTGGAATTCCTGAGGGTTCTCATGCAGGGTAAGTGAAGATGAGCCCCTGAATTGCTGGCAAAGAACTGCCAGTGAGAAGGGCAGAGCTTATGCTAAAAATCAAACTGCCACTTTTCTTACTGCGTGTTTCATTCACTCGTTCATTCTTATAACAAATAATGATTGAGAATATACACTGTTCCAGGCAGCCTTCTAGTCACAGAGGTACTGCATATAGCAGGGAAAATACTATTCCTGGTTCCATAGGCTTTACATTCCAATGGGATAAACAATTAAATGAGTAAATATTTTCAGGGAGGAAGATATAAATAGAATGATGTAATGAAGTGACTTGGACATTATATATGGTAAGAGGTAACTTTCAAAAAGTAACATTTAAATGGGACCCAATGAAGAGAAAGTGTGCATGTGATGGGCTATAGACAGAGAGAGTAAGTATAGTGGCCGTAGATGGTGAGTGGGCTTGGTACATTCCAGTAATAGGCAGGGAGGCTGCAACTCAGAAGGCCAGGAGTGGTACTTAGTTTGCCCTCCGTTAAGTCCCTTTGCTGTCTTTAGCTTTCAGTTTTCACAATTAAAAAAAAAAGGAACAATTTTACCTATATTAGAATCTAATTAGGCAAGGAGCACCATAGCTATTTTAAACACGAGGAATTGAGTGTAAGTTGTTTACCAAGGTATTGAAAGGACAGGAGGAGTTAAGGGGCAGTAAGGGTACCCAAAGACTGGAAAGGGGGGAGAGTGGCTGTGCTATACTCCTTCAGGTGCAAGGAAAAAATGAAGAGTAACCATGAGTCTCTGACTGAGCAAGATCCCTTAGCTGCTCTGGGTTGGATGTAGGAGGCCACTGACAGGCAGCAACTCCCTCTCAATTCCCTGAGGTGCTGCCGGAAGCCAGACTGTAATGGCTTTTCCTTTTTCTCATTTTCTAAACTCCTATCAGTGTCTCCTATTTGCAGAGGCAGCTGACAAGGGAGTCAGGAAAATGTAGTAGTTTTCAGGCTTCCAGCCCTGGCTGTACCATACATTTATGAAAATGTAAATATGAGAATGAAAATGGCAGATACTGCATCCACAACCCATTTTGCAAAGCTGTTTTTAGAAGCAGAAATGAATATGTGCTCAATAAATTATCCCTATTCTTATGCTTTGTAGTACATAGTCATTTAGGAAAAGATGAATCTTTCAAAAACATGTCTCTAGTGTATGATTTTTCATTTAAGACCATCAAAAAATGATTTTTTTGTAGTACTAGAAATTGAACTCAGGCTGCTGTACCACTGCATTACATCCTTAGGTTTTTTATTTTTATTTTTTATTTGAAGATAGGGTCTTGCTAAATTACCCAGGCTGGCCTCAAAATTGTGATTGTCCTGCCTCAGGCTCTGGAATAAGTGTCATTCTATGCTTAGCCAAAATGAATATATATATATATTTTTTTTTTTTTGAGGCAGGGTCTCACTTTGTAGTTCAGGCTGGCCCTGAGCTCACTATGTGTAGTCCAGGCAAGCCTGGAACTCAGCAATCCTTCTGCCTCTGCCTCCCGAGTGCTGGGATTACAGGCTTGAGACACCGCGTCCGGCACTGTGGTATGTGGTATTGATTGCTGTGGGCATGAATCACCAGGCCCAGCTTTGTATGTGGTTACCGGGGATCAAACTCAGGGCCTTGCGCTTGCAAGGCAGGTGCTGGAACCACTGAGCTAAGTCTCCGGCCCGAAAATGAATATTTTAAACATAGCACTTAAAGCAGGGTCTAGTGGTGCACACCTGCTTCAGTCTCTGGAGTAGCTGCTAGCACACTTGGCAAATGAATACTTTTAAAATAGAATTTAAACAGGATATGGTGGCACACAACTGTAGTCTCAGCACTTAAGGCTAAGGCAGGAGTATTGTATGAGTTTGAGGCCATCTTGAGCTAAACAGTAAGTTCAAAGCCAGTTTGAACTTTGTAGTGAGACCCTGTCCCAATAAAACAGAATTTAAAGTTTGAATTGATAACATGTTCATATGGTTAAAATTCAAATTACAAAATAATATGAGAATAAAATTCATCTTTCTTACCCAATTTCCCATTGCACAATTCTCTCCATCCATGCCAACACCCTCTGGAGGCTATGACTGGTACTTTTCATTTTTGTTTTTGTTTTCTTTTCTTTTTTGTTATTTAGATATGGTCGCTTGTGTTACTTTTCTTTGGCTGAGACAAAGTACCTGACACCCAGAGTTAAAAGAGAAGGGGTTTATTTGGGTTACAGTTCATAGAAGTTTCACTTCCCAATCAGCCAACTCCAAAACAGAGATGGCAAACAGACATAACAGAGGACAAACAACATTGCACACACAAGGCAACAAAAACAAGAGAGGCAGTTCATGGCACCCACACCATAGCAACAGCAACAAGAGAGTTTAACAGCATCTTTCTGCTCCTTTCATCTTATTCAAACTACCAGGATTAGAATGATGCCAAGCTAATCACTCGTGTGTAGTGGCTTAGTAATCACACGCTCTTAATCCAAGCATCATACATTTCAGGTTCAACTACCTCTGAAAAAGTCTCAGCTCATCTGCATGAGGCTTTGTGGAGATATCTAAACATGAACCCTAATAGTCACTAAATTGCCAGGTGAGGTTGGAACTTGCACTCCTCTTGCCTCAGTATCTTCCCCTATCATCCCTCTGCCCAGCTAGGACCATAGGTGTGTCCACTCTGCCTGCTTCTAGAACCTTTCATATATATCCTTAACAGATCATCCGTACATGCACAAGTGTGTGTATATATTAAAACATTTTTGCTTTCATATAAAGCATGCATATGCCGGGCATGGTGGCTCATACTTGTAATCCCAGCATGTAAGAGGCAGAGGCAGGGGGATTGCTGAGAGTTCAAGGCTAACCTGAGCTACGTAGGAGTTCAAGGCCAGGCTGAACTACAAAGCAAGACCTTGTCTCAAAAAACTTAAATAAATAAATAAATAAATAAATATTTTAAAATAAAGAATAGAGGGCAAGAGATTTAGCTCAGTGGTTCCAGTGACTGCCTAGCAAGCACAAGGTCCCTGGTTTGATCCCCGGTAACCACATACAACAATACCAGGCATGGTGACTCATGCCTATAATCCCAGCACTTGGGAGGCAGAGGCAGGAAGATTTCTGAGTTTGAAGCTTGCCTGGGCTACATAGTGAGCTCAAGGCCAGCCTGGAGTACAAAGTGAGACCTTGTCTCAAAAAGGGGGGGGGGTGAGAATCAAGATGTGTCAGGCCCTGTGCAAATGCTCAATGTTGAATGTGATCATAATGTATATATAAACTGTACCAATAAAATCAATTTTAAAAAAAGAAAAAGCATGTTGGAGTAACAAAGGACTGGGTATATAGCTCATTGCAAAACCCTTGTGTTCAATTCTCAGTATGGGGTGAGGATAGCTTTAATAGAGCTTATCTAGTAAAAAATAAATGTTGCACTTTATTCACCTTTTTTTCTTTTGAGACAGGGTCCTGCTTTTTAGTTCAGGCTGGCCCTAAACTCACTATGTAGCCTAGACAAACTTTGAACTCAGCAATCCTTCTACCTCTGCCTCCTGAGTGCTGGGATTACAAGTGTAAGCCACCACATCCAGCACTGTGGTATGTGGTATTGATTGCTGCTGAGCATGAGTCACCACACCAGGTTTTTGTTGTACATGGTTACCAGGGATCGAACTCAGAAATTTGTACTTGCTAGGCAGGTGCCGGAACCACTGAGCTAAATCTCCAGGCCTCAACTTTTAAAAAAAATTTAACAATGCTTTTCTAATTCCTGTCATCTGATATTGTGTCTTATTCCCATACATTAAAAATGGAACTTCATTATTTCCCTTCTCTGATGGGGAATTTTGCTTTACAGAATCTCTTTTCAATCACAAAAGACACATACACATTAAATGAAACAATACAATGATGTATTAAAGCTCCTCAGAATGCTCTGGCCCTAGCATGGGCAGTTTAGCACATATCCTTCTCCACTTTTCCTTACTCTAAAATAGAAGACACATTTTTTAAAAATAAAAATAAGATCAATATATATTTTTCTCCAGTCTTTTGTTTTTCACTTAACATAATATTGTGGGCTTTCCTCTCAAGTCAATATATATAGTTCTGTGGTATTACTTATACAGTGATAACTTCACACCCCAATAATATCTGGAAGTTTGGAAGGTTATAATATATTCAAACTTCATTTTTGAAAAGTTTAACTCTGGAATTTTCAATCGATATGTACTAATTATATGCATTTATGGGTTATAGTTGACATTGTATATGTGTATGATGTGTAATTGAAACCTCTATTTAATATGCACAATAGCCACTGCCAATAATGGGCCAAGGTCCCTTCATAACCTCATGTTAATGAGTAGTCTCTCTCTTATTTGTTGAGGTCTTCCTATGCAGTTCAGGTTGGGTTTAGACTCACTATGTGGCCCAGGCTAGCCTTGAACTCATGATGATCCTCATGCCTCAGCCTCCAGAGTCCTGGAATTAAAGGTGTGCAACACTATGCCCAGCTTTTAATTTCCTCTTTAATTGCCTCTATTTCCAAATACAGTTATATTATCAGGTCGTGTATGTTAGAATGGTGACATATGAATTTGGATTGGACATAATTCAGCCCGTGCTATGGCTTTAATTATGGTTAGTATCCCCCAAAGTTCACAAGTTAAAAGCTTATTCCCCAGGATAGGACTGTAGAAAAGCAGTGGAAACTTTGGGAGTCTTAGGAAGCTGGGGGGGGTACCTTTGAAGGAAGTTGTGGGACCCCAGGCTCATTTTTTCTTTCTCGCTGCTTCAGACTTAAAATAAAGCTTTCTCTAACAGGCTCTCCCACCATAAGGTGCTACCCTCACTAGAAGCACAAACTTCCAGTTGCCAGACTAAGAGGAACTTCCAGAACTGTTAACAGATGATTTTTTTTTTTTTTGAGACAGGGTCTCAATTTGTAGTTCAGGCTGGCCTTGAGCTCACTATGTAGCCCAGGCAAGCCTTGAACTCAGCAATCCTCCTGCCTCTGCCTCCCAAATGCTGGAATTACAGGCATGATTACATGCCCAGCAGCAGATAAATTATCTTTATTTCATGAGTATCCGATGTCAGGCATTTTATTATAATGAGAAGCTAATACAGCCCATGATGCAAAATAAAAGATGTCACATCCTCGGGCCAGTGAACTGAAGCTTGGGTTCAGTGAGCTTTCCTTCATCTTGGACTCACTTCTTTTTTTGTTCCCCATTGTCACCAGGTCATCAGCAAGCACCTCTGGCTGGTCCCACCCACCTAGGGAGATGACCCTTACCTGGCAGACATCTTCAAGGTCAGTCTTAAACATGATACCACTGACACAACCAGGAACCCGAGGCTGGATGGTGTGACACTGGTGTGGACTCCTTGGAGATGTATGAAGGTGGTGGCACGCAGAGCCCAGCTTTCCCTTCAACACCCCAGCCCCTCGACAGCAGCCACCTCTCTGTCATCTCTGTCTCCCTCACTCCCTGTCCCCCTCTGCCTTTCTGACCATCTCTCTCCCTCCCTGTCTTGGCTCCCACCGTCCCTCCTTTCCAGATGGGAGGACTTCCTTCTTCCCTGGGTCCCCTGTGGTAGCCTCGACCCCTTCCACATTCCTCCCATCAAGAGGTACCTGTACGTAGGCCTGTGCTACATCTGGCCCCAGAAGGTGCTGAGGGCGATGTGCTGTGTGACCTCCAGGGTTGCTCACCAAAGGTGTTTTGCCCAAGCCCATACCCGGAGTTTCCCCAAAAGCAGGAGCAAGAGAGTTCCCACAGAGGACCCACAAAGTGTCCCAGGATGGATCAGTTAAGCTTCCAAAGAAAGAAGTGCTCACTTCCAGGGTGACAGCCAAGGCATTTATAAAGTGAAATTACTGTGTGAGCTTCGGTGTGACCTCACCAACAGTGAAAGAAAAGAGATATTCTTCTGATTTGGTGTATCGGCAGCCAGTTATGTATTCTGAAAATTTAAGAAATTCCAACTCAGAGCCAAGGCTGATTTCTTTTGTGTTTCAGCCAAAACTTAAACCACCTAAACATCAAGTCTTCTGGGGAATTCATAGCTGGCTAGCCACAGAGCAGTCAAAGCAGGCTGTGATTTCCACTCAGGACACAGCACTGGAGGATGCTACCAAAGGCCACAAAGGCTCTGTTTTGTTCAGAGGAACTCCCTGTGCTGCCTTGGAGGTCTGCCTTCTGAGGCCACAGCACTGAGGAAGCCCAAGCTTGTGAGAAGCTAGTGCAACCATCAAGGCCAGCCTTTGCTACTTAGTAAGACCTTGACAACTCCCCCCCCCCAAAAAAAATAAAAAAGATATTTAGAGAGCAGACCGGGAGCTTCAGACAGCAGAAGCTGGCCTCACAGGGATCTATTGCCCAGAGACCCAGTCAGTCTGAAAGTGCAACCTCTTTTTCTCCCAAAGATGTCCTGATCCTTAACTCCATGCACCCTCCTGCATCCAGGAAAGGCCTTGAGGCAGGCATCTGTCCAGTTATCCCTCCACACATCCCTGAGAACAAAGGAATGGGGCTTAAAGAACCAATATCCCAGAGAGACAGCGGTGAATTAGATGATTACAGGTGAGTTCTAAGTCAATGAAGTACTTCTAAGTACATGATAAAATAGAGTAATTAGGAGTAAGGGAGGAAAGGGGATATTGTAGCAAAGGCGGGTGCAAGGTGTCTTAGTCACCTCAAGCTGCTGTAACATAACTTTTCAGATAGAAGCATTTAGCTGTGCTCCTGTCCCTGGAACAACATAGCTGACTCCTGAAATTTAAAAGAGAAATTTATTTTGACTCATGGTTTCAATGAGTGGTCAAATGGCTCCAGGAGAGAAACAGGGTGACCCAGCAGCATGGCACAGGAAAGGGTATCCAATTATGGCAGCCAGGAAGCAGAGAGAGAAGGGAGGTGCTGGGGACAAAAATCCACTTTTCTTCCAGGTTACACCTCCAGTGACTTACCTTCAACAATGCCCCACCTCCTAACAGCACATTCAGACAGGGCTCATGAGAGGATGGATCCACTGATTCACTTATATCATGTACTTAGATCTAAACTACAACAAGGGCTTAAACCATACACACTTACTTCTGCCTGTTCTAGATTCTGGAAGTCCAAAATAAATGTGCTGGCTGATACAGTTCCTCGCAAGGGCTTGCATGCTGATTTACAGATGGCAAACCTTTTTGCTGTGTAACATAATAATAGAAAGAGAGGCAGAGAGCAAAAGAAGACTATTGTATAAAGGCAGCAGTTCTGTAGGGTTTGGGCCCCGCCATGTAATCCCATCCCACCTTAATTGCCTCCTAGGAGTCTTATCTCCAAATATTCTGAGGTCCTGGGGACTAAAGCCTATTATAGTTTGGAAATGACTTGAGCATGTCCCCAAAAGGTTCCCATGTTGGAAGCTTGGTCCTCAATGTGGAGATATGGGAGGTAGCATCCTATTACAGATGGTGACCAGTGAATCATAATTAGAGTTTTGGAGGCACTGTAGGAATTTAAGTGGCTCTTTTGGGATGTCAGTTAGTTCCTGAGAGAGGGTATTATAAAAGTAAGACTATACAACCCTCACAGCTGCCTCCCAGTGTGCTCTCTCCATGCTGTATATGATGGCTCTCATATACATGATGGCTCTCACATGATGGCTTATTTTTATTATTATTATATTATTATTATTATTTTTTTAGTTTTTGAGACAGGGTCTTGCTTTGCAGTTCAGGCTGATCCTGAACTCACCACATAGCCCACAATAGCCTCAAACTCCCAGCAATCCTCCTGCCTCTGCCTGAGTGCTGGGATTTCAGGTGTGAGCCTCCATGCCTGGTTTACATGATGGCTGGTTGTGATGTAGCCAGAAGGCCCTCACCAGAGGCCAAACTGAGGAGGGTGCTGGTTTTGCACTTCTAAAACTGTGAGCTAGATAACTCTTCCACTCCCTTTTTTTTTTTTTTTTTTGAGACAGGGTCTCGATTTGTAGTTCAGGCTGGCCCTGAGCTCACTATGTAGCCCAGGCAAGCCTCAAATTCAGCAATCCTCCTGCCTCTGCCTCCTGAGTGCTGGGATTACAGGCGTGAGCCACCACACCCAGCATTGTATGTGGTTACCAGGATCGAACAAACTCAGGGCCTTGTGCTTGCAAGGCAGGTGCTGGAACCACTGAGCTAAATCTCTGGCCCTATTGATACATTTTATATAAAGCTCACAATCACACTTAACACTGGGGAATTTGTACCAGTATATTATTATAGGTAGAAAAGCCAGGTAGACATGTGCAGGCAGACAGATAGGGCTGGCCCTTGAAACACTTGCAAAAAAGAGCATCCTTCCAAAGGTCAACACCATTAATGAGAACCTACACTTCCGGATAGCAGTGACCCCCGGGCCTCATTTTCCTCCTAGGATGAAAGGTCAAGATCTAGATCCAGATCCAGATTCTCCTTGGAATGCAGTAATTGCAAGTTCCCCAGATAATGGGCCAGGACTCTGAATCACCTGGAGGAGTCTCCTGTCAAGAAAGACCCTCTAGGGCTTGATTTCTCATTGGACCCTATTCAATCGAAGTTGCTGAAATAACTGGACTTGTCATATATCCATTGGTTAACTATGGTTTGCCCATTTCTTTCAAATCTTATTGGAAGCCCCCACTGTACTCATTGGTTAATTGTAGCCTATCCACTTTCTTGAATCTTGATAGCCCCCTATTTCAGACCTGCCTCACCTTGTGGCTTTGTTCCATAAAAGCCCTCTAAAAAGTGAGGCAGGGGGTTACACACTTTCCCGGTTCCCCCTTCTGTCTCTCTTAGGCAGAACCTTTCTCTCTCAATAAAATTTTCCTACTCAAACCTCTGTTGTTCCTAAAATTCATTCTTCGATTTTTAGAGAACACGAACTTGCATTTCAGGTGGGGAGTTAGGCCTTAACTCTTCTGCGACAATATGACACAAATTAATCCTCATTTTTATCCATACCCCTATCCACCCTACAACCTCCCATCCCCTATATACATGTTATTTCTTTTTCTTTCCAAATCGTATTTATTCTTTCCCCTACCACATTCCCTTTGAATATTTCCTATTTCACAAAATCTATCATACATTCTAGAACTCATTTACATCTACATGTTCCATACCAGAGAAAAGTATTTACATATCTGTGATCTGTTTATTTCACTTATTAGTGTCCTCAAAGTGTATCCATTTGCATATAAATGAATGAAACGTCATTCTTTATGACAGAGTAATACTCTGTTTTATTTTTTAAAAGCCCACATCTTTATCCAGTCTCCAGTTGATGGGCATCTGGGTTGTTTGTATGATTGAGCTATCATAAACTGAGCTGCTAAGAACATGGGTGTATGTATGTCTTCACAATATGATTCTTGTAATTCCTTCGAGTATATTCCTAACAGGGGAATAGCAGGGTCAAATGGGACCTCAAATTCTAGTTTTCTGAGGAATTTCCACACTGATCTCCACAATGGTTGTACAAGTCTATAATCCCACCAACAGTGGAGAAGGGTTCCTTTCTCCCTGCAGCCTTGCCAGCATTTGTTGCTGGTTGATTTTGCAATAGCAGCCATTCTTTATGGAGTTAGATGAAATCTCAGTGTTGTTTTCATGTGCATCTCTTGAATGACCAGTGATGTTGAACATTTCTTCATGTTTCTTGGCTGCTTTTACTTCTCTCTCTGAGATGATGGATCTATTTATTTCAGATGCCCATTTTTTAATTGAGCCTTTAAACTTGGGGGGACTGATTTATTTAAGTTCTTTATATATTCTAGATAGTAGCCTTTGTCTGACAAACAGCTAGTAAAGATTTTTTTTCCCATGTTGTTGGTTGTTTTTTAGCAGTTCCGCTCCCTTTTTTGAGACAGAGTCTCACTGTGTAGTCCAGCTGGTTTTGAATTCACTATGAAGCCCAAGCCAGGCTTGAACTTGTGACAATCCTCCTGCCTCAGTCTGCTGAGAGGTGGTGTCAGACTCAAATAGCTCTTGCAGGTTGTGGGGGACAGGGTAAGAGGACTCAGCCAGAACCCTTGTGGGAAGCTTTGGTTCCCCCATGAATTCCACAGCAAAAGGATTAACAAACAGCAAAATCAGAACCTTGAAGAAAAGGCTGAGCCTGGTCTCATCTCTTGTTACTCTGAGCAGTGGTAGCAAAAAGCCAAAAACTGCGGAAGCAGAAAGGGTGCCAATGCCCTGAGTTTGCCTCCACTTTATTTGGTACAAAGCCTTCACACTCATAATCCTAGCATGCATAAAACAGGGTGGTCCCAAGCCTTGCACCCAAAGTCCTAGCATGCATAAAATAGGGCAGTTATCCACAATAATCCCTATAGGCAATCCTCTAGGGCAGGGCAGACATCCTTAAATCCAAGTGAGTTGTTAAATCCAAGTAAGTCATCTGCAGTTCTTGACAACAGGTGAGAATCTCAAAGAAAACAAGGTCTGTGGGAAAGGCATTGGCACAAGTAGCAGCAAAAATTCTTTATTTTCCCAGAAATTACAGTATCCATTGTCACATAATAAGGCATAGTGAAAAACAACAGCTATGTGACCTTGCAGGCCATGCTGCATATGCATATTGATTACGGTTACATAAACCCATCTTGCACCTGTGCTAATGATGGAGTCATGTCCTTCAGGAATCCTTAGACACCCAGGCTTTGACTGGTAGCTCAACAGCTCCCATAGATGGATTACAGGTATGTGCCACCATGCCTGGATCCCCTTATCATTTACAGTAACCTCAGATATGTTGTTATAGCGCCAGAAAGCTAACTAATAAAGGACTTCAGTATATGAATTTGAGGGTAGGAACAATTTGTCCCATAACATCCTGTTTTCTGGTTTGGACAGAGGCCATGAAATGTGCTCCACCATAACCATCCTTCCCCAGTCTGAAAGAAGCTATTTCCCAAGAAGGAGTTAGAGATCAGAGAGCAGGGTGATTAGAGGAAGCCATTTACTCAGTCTTTCTAGGTTGGGGTGCAGTGGGCTAGCAGACCCCATACTTGAAAGGATTGAAAGGGGAAGAGACATAGTGGCTTCCAAGGCTCAGAGAGCTGGGCTGGGATTACATGTGTTCTGATTCTGGAGGAAGCAGATGGAAACTATTGTGTTATTTATTTTTTATCAGCTTATGATGGAATCTAGGGCCTTGCATATGCTAAACAAGCATACTACCATTAAGCCCTATAATGGAAGGTACTTTAAATCCTGTCCCACTCTACAGGATGGCTTGAGAGAGACAAGGAACCCTACTTGCAGAATGGACCACCATACTCCTTGGGGTAGAAAGTGGAATGGGCAGGACCACAGGAAGTAGAATCAGGGGTCCCTCTATCACTGGAACCTAGAAAGACAGCCCAGAGGTGTCCATGTAATCTCATCCAAACAGGTCTTGCCCATCTATCCTCATAGCAGTGCCATTTGTGTTGCCCAGAGGCATGATAACCCAAGAATCTTTCAGCAGATGGACAAATCAACACACTGTGGCCCATCCATGTGGTGTAATGCTACTCAGCCAAAAGAACCAGTGCATTCTTTTCCATACTCCAATGTGGGTGAAGCCGGAAAGCATTATTCATCACTGGGAATAAAAGCCAAATACTGAAGGGGTAAGGATTATATGGTTCATTTGTAGGGAATCTCCAGAATAGGTAAACCCACAGAGTAGATCAGTGGTTGCCAGGGGTTGAGAGGAGAGGGATTGAGGAGTGAGTGCTCATGGGTAGAAATTTCTTCAAGGGATGATAACAATATTTTGAAACTAGATAGAGGTAATGGCTGCATGATGTTAACATACTTCAAGGGATGATAACAATATTTTGAAACTAGATAGAGGTAATGGTTGCATGATGTTAACATACTTCAAGGGATGATAACAATATTTTTTTTTTGAGACAGGGTCTCACTTTGTAGTTCAGGCTGGCTCTGAGCTCACTATGTAGCCCAGGCAAGCCTCGAACTCAGCAATCCTCCTGCCTCTGCCTCCCGAGTGCTGGGATTACAGGCGTGAGCCACCACGCCCAGTGATAACAATATTTTGAAACTAGATAGAGGTAATGGTTGCATGATGTTAACATACTAAACACAGGCTTCTGGAACCTATACTAGATTTGCCCGTTTGTTCTGACTACCAGGAATGCTCTTGAACAGAGTCCAGGGAAGACTGAGACACCCAGGAAATGTCCAATGAAGAAGAGGCAGGAGTGAGTCCTGGCTCTGGCAGCAAGCCAGCTAAGGAACTTATTATTTATATATTTAAAAACATTCACTGGGGTTGGGGTTGTGGTTCAGTGGTACAGTGCTTGCCTAACGTGCATGGGGCTCTGTGTTTCATCCCCAGTACCAGAGGAAGGGAGCATTGTAGACAGCTAAATTAGGTAGAAATTTTATAGGTAGACACAACTAGTCTCCGTGTGAGTCAGTGCAGAGGATGAAAACACATTACAACTGTGACTGGAGGTGCATCTGTTGAAGTCCAGGCCTCAAGATAAAGACAAAATGACCAGGTCTACAGACCTTCTCAGGGCATAGGATAATTAGTATCACCTGGCCCAATAATGTCTAGATAAACATCAATCACCCTGGTAGGTGACCAAGGTGCCCTGATCCATCCCTTCTATAGAAAGTCTTTATTCTTTCTATGTACACTTGCTCTATGAACTGCTTCCCCACTGGATCAATATTACCTAAACAGTTATACTTATAGTCTTACTGGTTGATAGTAGTTTTGACACACATTGTACCCACTTTATGGTATTCCTCTATAAACTTCCTTTTAGAAGTGGGCTTGTCATTCCACTTTTGAGTCCTCTCCTCTCTCACAGGAGCAATCTCCCTCAATAAATATTTCTTGCTCTTACTCTCTATTGTTTCTTAGAATCCATTCCTTGATTTTGTGGAACATGAACTCAGCCTCTCTGACATCTAGCAGCTTAGAAGGTACATTTGTTTCCCTTATATCACCAGCATGATGATGTAAGCCTGTAATCACAGCATTCTGGGAGACTGGAGCAGGAGGATCAGGAGTTTTAGTCTAGCCTGAACAATTAGTGACTTGGTGATACCCTATTTCAAAAAAGGTGAGAGAGGTTGGAAAAGCAAAGACGCAAACCATAACAAACTCCAAAGAGCCCTGCATAAAGATAAGGCCATTTTTAAGTAACAAAGGCTCACTCAAACCTTTCCCATTCTAGGGCTGAAAGCCTTAGCCCTGTAGCAAGGGTCAGAGGGGGTGTTGTCCAGGTCCACTAGCTGCCCTGTTCTCAAGCTGTGTCAGTAAACTAGGTCAGAGACTTGGGGACAAGGAAGTAAAGAAACAAAACTGCTGGATAAAGATATTAGCAAAGCTAGGTATGACCTCTAGGAATTTGCTGGAAGGAAAATTCCCTGCATACCACAGGGGACTGCATTGTCAAAGAAACCTAAAGCAATGATTGCGATGCCCACTTGGACCCCAATGGGTATGGGCAGGAGAGCCAAGAAATATGATCCCCTTCTAAGAGGCAGCCATGAGGAAAAGGTGAATGGGTCCTCCCAGGAACCAAAGCAATTGGACAAGAAAGAGATAAAAGGAATAAGGACTAGAAAGGAAGAAGTTAGATTATCATTAGTAGTAGATGACATGACACTACATAGAAGACTCAAAAGCTCCACAAAAAGACTTCCAGATTTAAGAATGAAATTCAGAAACAGCTGTTTATAAAGTCAACATTCAAAAATCAATCACTTCCTTGTATGTGCATAACAAACTCACCAAGAGAGAAATTAGGAAAACAACACCTTTCACAATAGCATCCAAAATAATGAAATACCTAGGAAACAATCTAATGAAAGAAGTAAAAGACCTCTACATTAAAAACTACAGAATTCTATAAATGAGATCAACAGGATATCAGCAAATGGAAAGATTGGGCATGGTGGCACACACCTGTACTCTCAGCATTCAGGAGGCTGAGGCAGGGTGATTGCAGTGAGTTCGAGGCCAGCCTACACTACATAGTGAGTTTGGGGCTAGCCTGAGCAACACAGCAAGATCATGTTTAAAAAAAAAAAAACAGGCATAGATTTAGAGCAAAAAAAAAAAACAGGCAAATGATTTAGCTCAGTTGGGCCATGCCTTCCCAGCAAGCCCAAGGTCCTAAATTCAATCCCCAGTACCAAAAAACAATCGAACAAAAAACATAAAATGGAAAGATATCCCTTGTTCTTGGGTAGTAAGAACTAATATAGTGAAAATGATCATACTTCCAAAATTATTATATATATTTAATGTAATTCTGATCAAAATTCCAACAGCATATCTCACTGAATTAGAAAAATCAATCTTAAAATTCATTTGGAATCAGAAGAGACCTAGAAAAGCAAAGGCAATTCTGTGCAACAAAGGCAAAGCAGCAGGCATCAAAATCTCTGACTTGAAATCATGTTACAAAACTACTGAGATTAAAAACAAAAACAATAACAAAAAGCAGATGGTGTTGGGCATGGTAGTGCATGCCTCTAATCCCAGCACTTGGGAGGCTGGAGTAGTTGTGAGTTCAAGATCAGCCTGAGCAACACAGTGAATTCATGGCCAGCCTAAAGAAACAGCAAGACCCTGTTTCAAAAACAAACAAAACACAGCATGCCACTGCAAAAATAAAAACAAAACAAAAAACAGACGTGAGGATCAATGGAACAGATTATAAGATGTAGAAACAATTCCAGACATACTCAGCCACCTCATCTTTGACAAAAAAAGACAAACACCATCACTGGAAGAAAGATAGTCTCTTTAATAAATGGCCATTAAAAACTAGGTTTCAACTTGTCAAAGACTGAAACTAGATTCATATCTTTTACCATGGACTAAACTAAAATAAAAATGTATCAAAGATTTAAATACTAAAAATACTAAAACAGAAACACTTAAGCTGCTGGAACATATAATAGGTAGAACTTTTTTTTTTTTTTTTTTTTTGAGACAGGATCTCGCTTTGTAGTTCAGGCTGGCCCTGAGCTTACTATGTAGCCCAGGCAAGCCTTAAACTCAACAATCCTCCGGCCTCTGCTTCCTGAATGCTGCAATTACAGGCATTAGCCACCACCCCCAGCATTGTAGTGTGTGGTACTGATCGCTGGTTGTGGTACTGTTGTATGTGGTTACCAGGGAATGAACCAGGGACCTTGCACTTGCTAGGCAGGCACCAGAACCACTGGGCTAAATCTCCAGTCCACTATCTAGAATATATAAAGAACTTAAAAAAAATGAGACCCCAATTTTAATAGGCCTAATCCAGAAATGGACATTTGAAGTGCATAGATACTTCTCAGATGAAGAAGTAGAAACACCAAATAAATATATGAAAAAAGTGTTCAATATTACTCACTGGTCATTTAAAGGATGCAAATTAAAACAATGCTAAGAGTTCATCTCACTACAGAAAGAATCATTGCTATAAAGAAATCAACTGCCGGGAGTGGTGGCTCACAACTGTAATCCCAGCATTGGGGAAGCAGAGGCAGGAGGACTGTTGAGTTCAAGGCTTGCCTGGGCTACATAGTGAGCTCAGGGCCAGCCTGAACTACAAAGCAAGATTCTGTCTCAAAGAAAAAAAAAAAGGAAACAAAGGAAAAAACCTTGCTTTTGTTTCTTTGGAGAGCTCTAGTCTTTACATAGACCTTGGGCATCATTTCTTAGCTTCCAGCACAGACCCTTCAGTCTTCCAGTGCAGAACCTTTGACCTCCTGACACAAACTTGCCTAGGACACAGGATAATCAGCTCCAGGTCTTCAAATGGATTATTCAGGTCTCCTGCTCATAGACAGACCTTTTTTACTCTTCCACACCTGACTTTGTGAGTGGCCATTGTAAGCTAATCTTGTAAATTCTTATATGTTTGTATTATATTGCATTAATTGTTTCTATAGCAAGCCCTGCCTGATAAATTATCCATCCAGCAAACTTTTTTTTTTTGAGACAGGGTCTTGCTTTGCTTTGTAGTTCAGACTGGCCTTGAGCTCACTATATAGCCCAGGCAAGCCTTGAACTCAGCAATCCTCCTGACTCTGCTTCCAAATGCTGGGGCTATAGGCATGAGTCACCACACCTGGCATTATGGCATTATGATACTGATTGTTGGTGGGTGTGAGTCACCATGCCTGGTATTGTTGTATATGGTTACCAGGGATCGAACTCAGGACCTTGTGCTTGCTAGGCAGGCACCAAAACCACTGAGCTGAGTCTCTGGCCCCATACAACAAACATTTTGAGTACCATGTACACGCCAGGCACTGATCTAGACACTGGGTTATTCCAATGAACAGGATATAAACATGAACAGCATGAAGCAAAGAAGACAAAAAAAAATCATGAAACCAACCTTATGAGATTTGTATACTGCTGGCCTCGTGAAGTCCATACATCATTCAGACTCCAGATCACATATCCTTTGTTCAAGAAAGCCTTCCAGGTCCCCAATGTCAAGGCAGGTACACCACTTGTGCAGGCACCAGTAGTCTCTTTCGTTCCTTACAGCATGTCAGCTTTGCCATCATCTTCCACTGGACTGTGAGCCAGTGAAGATGGATTCCCCACCTGTCTTGGTGAACTGCTTTCTTACAGTGCATGGATGGATGTGCTCTGGATGGATGCACTGCGGTTTAGAGGCAGATCCGCCTGTAAAGAGGAAGGGTCGCTGCTCCCAGGATTGCTGAGAGGTAACAGATAAAATGACTTGTTTTGCTGATCTAGCCCATGGTATACACCAATATAGCCCCCACTCCCTGACTCTGTGTTAGTCACCTTTCCCTCACTGTAAAAATAAAACAAGGGCCAGAGATTTAGCTCAGTGGTACTGGTGCCTGCCTCATAAGTGCAAGGTCCTGAGTTTGATCCCCAGTAACCACATATAATGCTGGGCATGGTGACTCACACCCACCAGCAATCAGTACCACACACCACAATGCTGGGTGTGGTGGCTCACACCCAGCATTTGGGAGGCAGAGGCAGGAGGATTGCTGAGTTCCAGGTTTGCCTGGGCTACTTAGTGAGCGCAGGGCCAGCCTGAACTATAAAGCGAGACCCTGTCTCAAAATCAATCAATCAATCAAATAAAACAAAACTTGAGGTAACTAACTTATAAGGAGGAAACTTTTATTTTGGCCCATGGCTTTAGAAGTCTATGGTTGCTGGGTCCTGTTGCTCAGTCTGTGATGAGGCAGGACGTGTCAGGGAGGGTGCAATGAAGCAAAGCTGCTCACCTCATGGCAGGTGCAAAACAGAGAGAGAAATAGAAAGATGTTATAATGCCAGTATCCCCTTCAAGAGCACACTCCCAGGAACTTAAATTCCTGCCACTGTGCTCCACTTTTTACAGGTCCCACTCCTCCCTCCCCTTAGAGCCATAGGGTGGCAACAAATCCTTTAACATAGGGGTCTCTGTGGGACTATATCAGTGATTGTTTACTAAAGGAACAATGTGTGTGTGTGTTTGCAAGAATTCAAAAATGCTGTCTGTACATAGGAGATCCAAAGAATCTAGTCAAAGGTCACCATCCTGGAGCTCACTGTAGAGTCCCATGAAAGTCTGTATTAGGAAGTTGAAGGGTCTGTGTTAAAAGTCTAGAGACGGATATCAAAAGTGATGATGAAGACTGGATGGATCTCCTTCAAAGAAACAAAAGTGAAACTTCCTTCTTTCCCTTCTTATTCCAAACAGGATGCAAGACTGTTGGTTGATGCAACCCACATCTTGAAGGAGTGTTCCCTCTTCAGTAGGTTCATCATCTACACCTAGAACTATGCTAAAGCAGCCAGCAAGACATTTTTTTATCCAAGTTGACACCGCAATTAACTATCATAATCCGCTCCTCAAATTGAAAACCAGACACAATTCCTTAAAACATACTTAGTCACCAGAGACAATATTAAGTTCATAATTATGTCTAGTATGGTACAACTATCCTGCACACAAACAGAAGCACACCGATTCCCTCCCAGAATAGAAGGCAAGTCTTTTTTTTTTTTTTTTTTTTTTTGAGACTGGATCTCATTTTGTAGTTCAGGCTGGCTTTGAGCTCACTATGTAGCCCAGGCAAGCCTCAAACTCAGCAATCCTCCTGCCTCTGCCTCCCAAGTGCTGGGATTACAGGCGTGAGCCGCAATGCCCAGCATTGTGGCATGTGGTACTAGAGATCACACTTGGGACCTTGCACTTGCCAGGCAAACACCAGAACCACTGAGCTAAATCCCTGGCCTGGCAAAATCTTTCTATGGGTGATGCACACCCTTGACATTTTGTAATTGAAACACTATAATGTAGATTTAATAATACTTAAGAATCATGCCTGCCTTGCAAACACAAGGTCCTGAATTTGATCCCTGGTACCAAAATAATAATAATGATACTTACAAACCACTTTTAAATCTATCAAATGTTTCAAAAGAAGATGTTAACAATCTTCATTTCTGTAACTGATGTTTATAACCACCTTCTTCCACTCCTCTGTTCTCTTGTCCTTCAGCAAGCACCTCAGCAAGTCTTTGTTCTTTCCCTGGTAGGGTGAACCATACCTTCATTTGTCAGCTTGCCTGGATTAGGTTGTTGTAGTCTCTCACTGATTTTAGTAACAAGGTACACAAAAGGGATCTCCTACACTCCTGGTGTATACTTCCTTTCCTCCACTGTGGAGTAATGGTCTAATTTTCCCCTGATAGTCTGGATCCTCTCCCAACACTGTAAGACCGTCTTTAGCTTATTTACTCAAAGTCATGAGGAGCCCAAAATGACCAGTGGGAAGTCTTAGTTCCTTGTTCAATGGAATCATTGTTGTACTTCCTGGTACAAATCTTCTATCCCCTAGAACTAAGACTTATAGCCAAGTAAAGCATAAGGTCACTGGAACAGGAAGCAGAAATTTTGCTAGTGAGCCACTAGAGGCTATGAATGGTACCATTTACACCCGCATCTCTTGATTCCTAGACCTGCGAATGTTGGCTATAGTAGAAAGACTGACATTATAAATTTTTGGTATTGTACCAGGGTCCTTCCATAAGGGCATCTAGCCACCCCTTCATTCAAGGATTTCTGAACGTATAAATTGTCCCAAATCTGGAAACTGGTTGAGGGACCATGACTCTGTTACTATAATTTGATTCTATAAATCAGTCTTTTTCTTTTTTTGAGACAGGATCTTGCTTTGTAGTTCAGGCTGGCCCTGAGTTCACTATGTAGCCCAGGCAAGCCTTGAACTCAGCAATCCTCCTGTCTCTGCCTCCCAAGACCTGGGATTACAGGCATGAGCCACCACACCTGGCACTGTGGTATGTGGTATTGATTGCTGGTGGGCTGAGTCACCATGCCCAGCATACTATGTGGTTACCAGGATCTAACTCAGGGCCTTGCACTTGCAAGGCAGGCACTGGAACCACTGAGCTAAATCTCTGGCCCTATAAATCACTCTTAAAATTTTCCATTTATATAAATCTAGTAAAAAATTAGTGGGCTTCCTGTCTATTTCAGTTTGAAGATATCATGGCTTATCAGCCAACACTGTATCTCTACATGTATCAGATCATTCTGATCATTCTGCTTCTGCTGTCTATTATGGTAGGTATGTGCACTTTATCATTGGATATTGAGTACTGTCACTTGATCCCTGCCAGTCAGAGTCCAGATAAACCCATTTCTCTTAATTTTCTCAGCTGAATGACTGTGGTACCCATCCTGAGGTCATAAAGCAGATTAGGTGATGGCAAATCAGCTGATCAAGTGGATAAAACATGCTAACCCAGGAAATGTGCAGAAGAACAGTTCTCAAACCCCTGTGCTGCAGACCAATTAGGTGATGCTACACTCAATTCTCATGAAACTCCAATAGAACTTTCTAGAACAGCCTAGACCTAACATCAGCCCAAAAAGTGGCTGACATTAATTTTGTGGCCACTGTGTTCCATCTTTCTCAGCAGACTCTTCTCACCCTCTCAGGTATATTTTTCCCATTTTTAATTTTCCTGTCTTCACTTGCTGAACATGTTTCTTTTCCCATATTTAATAAATCTAAGTCCTCAATTTAGCTAATATGAACTGTGCTACTGTAAACATGGGTAGACATATGTCGCTCAGGATGTATGATCTTCTTGATGTTCTGCATTGTGTTTGCCAGTATCATATTTAGGATTTTCGTGTCTATGTACATTAAAGAGATTGGCCTGTAGTTCTGTTTTGGATTGGGTCTCTGCTTTTGGAATCAAGGTAATGCTGCTTCCAGGAGTGAATTTGAAAGTACTGCTTCCCTTTCAATATCATGAAAGAGTCTGAGTAGTAAACATTAGCTGTTCTCTAAATTTCTTGTAAAATTCAGCAGTGAGCTCATCAGGACCTAGGCTCTTCTTTGTTGGTAAATTTTTAATTACTTTTTTTTTTTTTTTGAGACTGGGTCTCGCTTTGTAGTTCAGGCCAGCCCTGAGCTCACTGTATAGACCAGGCAAGCCTTGAACTCAGCAATCCTCCTGCCTCTGCCTCCTGAGTGCTGGGATTACAGGCGGGACTGTGAGCTACCCCACCCAGCATTGTGGTATGTGGTACTGATTGCTGGTGGGTATGAGTCATCATGCCTGACATTGTTGTATGTGATTACTGGGGATCAAACTCAGGATCTTGCACTTGCAAGGGAGGCACCAGAACCACTGAGCTAAATCTCCGGCCCCCATTTTCAATTTTACTGATACTGGGTTGCTTAGAACTCTTACGTCTTTGTTCAACTTTGGTAACTCATATATATCTAGGAATCTGTCTGCTTCTTCTGTACTTTCCATCTTCTTGGAGTATAGCTTTTCAAATTAGGTACTGATGATCTGGATTTCTGCTGGGTTTGTTGTAATTTCCCTCTTCTTTTTTATTTATCTATAGATTGATTGTGGTACCAGGAATCAAACTCGGGACCTTGTGCTTGTGAGGCAGGCATCAGAACGACTGAGCTAAACCCCCAGCATCCTGTTTTTGTTTTTTGTTTGTTTTTTGAGACAAGGTCTCCCTTTCTAGTTCAGGCTGGCTCTGAGCTCACTGTGTAGCCCAGGCTAGCCTTGAACTCACAGTAATCCTCCTGCCTCTGCCTCCTGAGTGCTGCAATTACAGGCATGAGTTACCATGCTCAGCACCCTTTTCATTCTTAATTGCATGAGTTTGGGCATTTTATTGCCTTTTTTTGATAAGAATGTCTAAGGGTTTGCCAATTGTGTTTATTCTTTTGTAGGTCCGCCTCTTTGATTCACCAATTTTATGGTATTCTCTTTGTCTCTGCTCTGATTTTTATAATTTCCTCCCTTGCATGAGCTTTGGATTTGTCTTCTTTTTCTAGAAGTTTGAGGTTCAATAGTAGGTTGCTTATTTGAGCTCAATTTATTGTTTGTTGTTTGTTTTTGGTTTAATATGAGTATTCATTGCTCTGAATTTCTATCATAGAACTGGTTTCATCGTGTCCCATAAATTCTGGCTTTTTTTTTTTTTTTGAGACAGTGTCCCGCTTTGTAACTTAGGCTGGCCCTCAGCTCACTATGTAGCCCAGCCAAGCTTCAAACTCACAGCAATCTTCCTCCCTATGCCTCCTGAGTGCTGGGATTACTGGCATGAGCCACCACACCTGGCACTGTGGTACTAACTGCTGATGGGTGTGAGTCAACCACTCCTGGCATTTTGGTATGTGGTTACCGGGGATCAAACTTGGGACTTTGCACTTGCAAGGCAGACCCCAGAACTACTGAGCTAAATCCCTGGCCCCAAATTCTGGCATGTTGTATTGGCATTGTCATTAAATTGTAGAAGCTGTCTAATTTCTTCTTTATTTTTTTTGGTGACCTATTAGTTATTCAAGAGGGTATTACTTTCATTTGTTTATGAAATTTTTGTGGTTTCTTTTGCTATTGATATCCAATTTCAACAAATTGAGTTTATTGTTACATTTTAGAAGTACATTATAATCACATTCCTCATTGAGAATTTATACTTGTACATGATTTTTCTTCTTACTTTTTCCCATTTTCCTGGACTCTCTTCAATTCCCACTGCCCTATATACATAAACTTTGTTTTCAGTTTTTTCCTTTTTACCGTCAAATATTTTCTTTCCTTTCTTTACTTTCCCCTGCTCCCCACCTGACACACACTTCCCTATCCCTTTGAACATTTTCTTCCTATTTCACCTATTATAAACTCTGGACTTCATTTATATCTTCAATTTCTCACACTGGAGAAACAATACAGTATTTACACATGCGTGTCCTATTTATTTCACTTATGAGTGTGGCCTGAAGTTGCATCCATTGAAGTATAAATGTCTCTAATTTTTCATTGCTTGTGGCTAAGTAATACTCCATTTTATTTTAAAAACCAGTTTTACCCAGTCTCTGGGCATGTGGGTTGTTTCCAAGATTTAACTCTTGTAAACTGTGCTGCTATAAACATTGGTGCACATATGTCACTGTGGTGCGTTGCTTTTAATTCTTCCATGAATATACCCAGCAGGGAAATAGCAGGGGTAGATGGGACTTCTGACCTGAGTTTTTTGAGGAATTTTGATACTGATTTCCAGTGGTTGCACCAGTCTACATTTCCACCAACAGTGGAGAAAGACTTGTTTTGCTCCACAGCCCCACTAGCATTTGTTATTGGTTGATTTCTTGGTAGCAGCCATTCTTTCTAGAGTGAGGTAGAATCTTAGAGTTGTCTTCATCTGCATCTCTTGAATGATCAGTGATATTTAAAATTCTTTCATGTGTCTCTTTGATGCTTTTAGTGCTTCATCTGTTCATATCAGATGCCCACTTTTGAATTGTGTCTTTAAATTTGGGGAGGGGGTCTGATATTTTTTAAGTTCTTTATCTATTCTAGATATTAGTGCTTTGTCTGATAAACAGCTGCTAAAATTTTTTTTCCCACATTGTAGGTTGTCTTTTCACTTTGTCGGTGGTTTCCCTTGCTATACAGGAACTTTTGAATAAAATGAGATCCCTGTTGATTCTTTCTGCTATTTCCCATGCTACTAAAGTTTTTTAAATTGAATTATTTATTGGTACATTTTATATACACATCACAATCACACTCAAGTTACTAAAGTTTTGTTCATGAAGTCTTTCTCTAAGCCAATGTCTCCAAGAGTTCTAGCTAAGTTGTCTTCCAGCAGGTTTAGTGTTTCTGTTTTGTTTTTGTACTGGAGATTGAACTCAGGACCTTGTGCTTGCCAGGCAGGTGCTTGCCAGGCAGGTGTAGAGCCACTGACCTACGTTCCAGCTCTTTTTTGGGGGTGGGGAGTGTGTCTTGCTTCTTGATGAGTTCTGCCAGCCTATTTCTTTTGATTGGTGAATGGAAACTACTTTGATGGCTATAATTGATATGTATTGACTTATCTTTGTCATGATAATTTTCTATTGTTGGATTCACACACCACCACCATCCCTGCATTTAATTTCTCGTTTGTCTGGTAGATTTGTTCTGTTTGGCTTCATGGAGTTGTGACCCTCATTGTCTTTTCCTAAAATATTGTTTAGAATTTTTTGGAGTGGTCATTTGGTGTTCATGAAGTTCCTCAGGTGTTCTTTGTCATGAAAGTATCTTATTTCTCCATAGATTCTGAAATACTGTTTTGCAAGGTACATCACTCTGGAATGGAGGTTATTCTCTTTTAGAGTTTGAAATACTTCAGTTCAGGTTCTCCTTGACTTGAAAATTTTGCTGTGATTTTGATGGGTTTTCCTTTGATGTGATTTTTTTTCTTTTCTCTAACTGCTTTTAATATTTTGTTCTTGAGCCAGAGGATTAGCTCAGTGGTTCCGGCGCCTGCCTCGCAAGCGCAAGGCCCTGAGTTCGATCCCCGGTAACCACATACAATGTTGGGCATGGAGACTCACGCCCACCAGCCATCAATGCCACATACCACAGTGCCGAGCCTGGTGGCTCACACCTGTAATCCCAGCACTCAGGAGGCGGAGACAGGAGGATTGCTGAGTTTGCGGCGGCTTGCCTGGGCTACAGTGAGCTCAGGGCCAGCCTGAACTACAAAAGTGAGACCCTGTCTCAAAAAATAAAAAAAAAAATAAAAAAAAAAGAGTTCTGAGGGAGGGAGGATTTCAGAAGGCCTGGTAGGCCAGGCAGTGTGCTCCTGAAAGGATAGTGAATTTAGTTCTGAACGTGGAGCCACAAGTACTAGGGAGACCTGAAGAAGCTGGAAAAGTGAGGAACATGAAACATCTAAATACAATTGCAGTGAGCAAAGCCACTCCAGGAGAAATGCCATGAGAATTGCAACTAGCAATGCTGCAAGCCCTTTGGAGAGTACATCTCACCACTACCTGCCTCAGATGCTAGACATGCAGCTACAGGATTTAGTGTTTTCTCTGCTGGCTTTCAGTACTTAGTTGCATTGCTTTCTAACCCTTTATCTCTCCCTTTGGGGATGAGAGTATTTATCCTGTGCCACTGTATATCTACAAGCAGTGTTTAATTTTCTTTTTGACTTTTTTTTTTTTTTTTGCTTTTTTGGAGACAGGGTCTTGCTTTGTAGTTCAGGCTGGCCCTGAGCTCACTATGTAGCCCAAGCAAGCCTTGAACTCACAGCAATCCTCCTGCCTCTGCCTCCTAAGTGCTGAGATTACAGGCGTGAACCACCACATCTGGCATTGTGGTATGTGGTTACCAGGGATTGAACTAGGGACTTGCACTTGCAAGGCAGGCACCAGAACCACTGAGCTATATCCCCAGCCCCTGTAGATTTAGTCAGGCTGGCCCTGAGCTCACTATGGTGCTCAGGCAAGCCGCCGCGAACTCAGCAATCCTCCTGTCTCTGCCTCCCGAGTGCTGATTTTTTTTTTTTTTTGAGATAAGGTATCACCTTGTGGTTCAGGCTGGCCCTGAGTTCACTATGTAGCCCAGGGTACCTCAAACTCATGGCAATCCTCCTGGCCTCTGCCTTCCAAGTGCTGGGATTACAGGCATGAGGCACAACCAGCTGGGTGATGCCTTCTGTTCCTCCAGCTTCAATGTAAAGGCAGCTTCTGGCAACCCCAGCTCCTTGTTCCGCTCTACTTTTCAAGTTGTAACCAGTCCCTGCATTAAAATGTCCTTTTTGAGGGCCAGAGATTTGGTTCAGTGGTTCCAGTGTCTGCCTGTTAAACACAAGGTCCTAAATTTGAGCCCTGGTACTACACATCACAATACCAGGTGTGGTAGCTCACACCTGTAATCCCAACACTTGGGAGGCAGAGGCAAGAGGATTGCTGTGAGTTCCAGGCTAGCCTGAGATACATATTGAGTTCAGGGCCAGCCTCAACTACAAAGCAAGACCTTGGCTTAAAAAAAAAAAAAACTCCATTTTGAAGCATTTTCATAACTCTGCCCTAGCTGATACTGTTCTCAGCAGTGGAAATAATCTTCCTAGGAAACAGGCTTATCTACTGAGGTGGAACCCAGGAAGCATAACCTGTAGGGGAAATGGTTCCTGGAAATCTCAGCATTTGGTGCTAATGCTCAAGCATTTCCCCCAAAACTCTTGTGTTGGAAACTTAATCTTCAATGCAAGTCTTGAGAAGTAGGACTGTTAAGAGCTGATAAAGTCACAATAGACTATGATCTATTCATGTCATTAGTGCACAAGTGACATCCTTATAGATGAACATGGCTCCCTTCCCATTCTTGCATATACATGCTCCTTTGCTTTCTTCTATAGGACACTCATCCTTACCAGAGGTGGGCCCCTTGATTTGGAATTTTCCATCCCCCAGAACTGTAAGAACTTTATCTCCCTTATTTATCTTATCAGTTAGCTCATCTTGAGTATTCTATGATGAAAGCACAAAATGGACTGAGACAAGTAGCAAAACCAGCTCTTTCAATCTCACATATTTTAGCCAGGTTGGGTAGTACTCACCTGGAATCTTAGCACTTGAGGGACTGAGGCAGAATATCACTGCAAGTCTGAGGCCAGCCTGCACTACATAGTGAGTTCAAGACCAGTCTTGAACATAGTGAGACCCTGTCTCAAAAATTAAAAAATCAACTGGCCGTGGTGGCTCACGCCTGTAATCCCAGCACTCAGGATGCAGAGACAGGAGGGTTGCTGAGTTCGAAGCTTGCCTAGGCTCAGTGAGCTCAGAGCCAGCCTGAACTACAAAGTGAGACCCTGTCTCAAAAAATAAAAAATAAATAAATAAATTTAAAAAAACAAGGGGATGACTTATCATTTGAAAGCAAAACCTGGGAGACAGAATGGCTGCTGCTCCCACCTGTGGCCATGAGGATGACATGTGGCAAGACTAGTGTGTTCTGGTAGTTTCTGACAACTGGAGAATGAACAAGAAGAACCTGATCAACAACTTAGCTCAAGGAACTGACAGAAAATCAGAGGGCATCTTTAACAACCAGAAAAGCATCTTTAATATCTTGTAGCCATAGGACTGATACAACTGAAAACATAATCCTATTTGATCCTGTAGGTTGCAGAGTTACAACATGGGTTGAATTCACAGCCTTGCCGGATCTCTTACATGAAATTTAGGGCACTGATCTGAAAGGAATGGGACCCTGAGAATAGAAGGATGTTTAGGTAGATGTGAGCAAATCTGAGAATATGAAGTGAGGAAGGACGGTATGAATACACAGCCAAGTACTCCAAGAATATTCCAGCTTCCAACCCAAGTTTTTCATGTGATTTAGCTGTCTCTGCATTGGCCAGGAATGCTCCATCAGCCTGCAGCTGACAGCTCAACAGAGCCCCACCTCAGCCCTCCAAATGAGCAGGAAGTTGCTGCAAGTTTTATTGCTTTCTGAGGCAGTCTGTCATTTAAGTAGACAGAAGACCACAACACACAGGCATGGCACCATTATCTAGAAAGGAAAGGAACTGGGCTTGTACCCTGGGTCTTCTGTTTGACTGCGGATGAGAAACTCACCCGGACCCTCTCCATCTGTTCAACAGGTCTGTGACTGGAGTCTCCCAGGACTGCTGTGAAAATTAATGGGACAAGCTTGTGAAAAGCTTAGTAAGTGTGGTGTCTCCTCCCCTTTGCCAGAAAAGTAAACTAACCCCACAGGAGGAACCAGAAGCAAACTTCCCAGAGGGTGGACCCATGCCTTGGCAGCTAGGGAGCAGGAATGTAGGCCTTGGAATGGTGAACAATTCCTGTGCTTTTGGGTTTTGGAAACCTGGCCACTGTTCCCTGATGCTCCTGTGTTAAAGCAAGCCTTGGCCCCGTGCCGCTGCTCTGGACTATAAGTCCCCCAAGGAGACACTCTAGGGCCAGATGCAGCTCTCTTCTAAGAGGCTGACATGACATCAGGGTCTCTTCCCAGAACAGTCCTTAAAGCCACTGCTCAGGCAACAGGGAAGCTGGTTTCAGGGTTGGACTGTGGCCTGGGGGAAGGACAGGATGTGGTGGTCAGCAAAGTTGCACAGGCCAGGGCTGGAATCCTGATGCCACTGCCACATTGGGTCCCTCAGAACCTTGTTTTCTCCCCTGAAAAGTGGGGCTGCTCCCACCATACAAGTAGTGTTGATGTTCAAAAACCAGAGACTATGTGATCTGAATATTGAGGGAGGCTGAGGCAGGACGATTAAAAATTCAACCTTAGCTTTGGCAACTTAGTGAAACCCTGTCTTAAAGTAAAAAATTAGAAAGGATAGGGATATAGCTAGTGCCCAAATTCAATCCCCAGAACCACCAAAAAAAAAGACTGGATGTCAGGGAGGACAAAGACCGCCTATATGGCCTGTCCTTGCCCTCCTTTCTTACCACAGGATTCTCCAACTGCCCTCACTCGGCCCAGTCTCTTCAGTTAAAAAAACTGACAGCTGACCCAATCGCCATGGTACCGTGTGTGCAGGGCCTGAGACCAGTCCTGCAGGCCCATGCCTTCCACTGAATGTCTTGTGCTGTTTGGAAGCCTGCAAAACGACAAAAGAAGTCTAGAGACTGACAATGGCCTGGACACCACTGCAGGTCCTGAGTGGGAAAGGCACACGAGCTACTTCCCTGTAGTCGGGGAGAGGACAAAGAACCCCAGGGTGAGGCCTGACAACAGAACATGAACCCAGTGGCAACCTGCTGGGTGCGTGGGGTCCCTGTTACCCTTGTTTCACCAAGGTTTCACCAGATCCTGGGAAGACAAGAGAGGGACAGGGCAAGGTTGGGAACCAGGTGGATGGAGTAGCACCAGAGGGGCTGAACTGAGCTGTGGGCAGAGAGGTGGGCTAGGGCTCTAGAGTGGGTGATGTGGTTATCGCTGCCATCACAATGCCCCATTGGCAACCTGGGAGAGTCTGGCACAGCCCTGCTGAGCCCCAGAGTGGGGTCAGTGGTACTTTAAGGCAGCCTGAGGAGCCAAGGATACTTGGTTCAACCTACAGGAATGTGGGACAAGCCCGCCAAAGAAGCCCCAGCCATTCATCCTGGGCCAGTGTCCCCCAGGGCTGCCACCACCCCTAGTTTCCTCATTCAAGTATTGTTTTGTGGGCACACAGCCTTCACAAGGGCCATGCTGTTAGGATGGGATCTCAGTTAGTATGGGATCTCAGATTGGGGCAGGAAGAGTGAAGCCAGATGCTGGGCATAATTTATCTGGGCCCTCCTGTGGGCAGGCTAGAGCCTGAGGGCTACCTATCCTGTAGGCCCCAGCCCACCCAGTGACTGGAAGGAGGACAACCTGTGAAGGGTGACCTTAGGGAGGGGAAGAATTAAGCCCCCCAACCCAGATGGCCCAAGGTGCAGACCTTGGGCAGCATAGGTGAAAACTCTGGGGCCTGTAATCTGTGCAGGAACAGAGAACCTCAGCTGTGTGGGGACAGCACAGGTGAGGCTCCTGCTGGTGATTTCTCCCTGGAAGCCCTGGGTTCTCTAGCCCTTGAAACTAGTTAGCAAACAGAGCTAAGGGTAGGGGTATCAGGGTTTCCTGGGAATTCCTGGGAGCCAAAGTGGGGGTATATAGCACAGGGCAAGAACCCAGAGTATAGACAGAGTGCTGACAGCGGCTGCCACTAGCCCAACCTTGTGGTTCACAGTAGTGGGGGGTGAGCGCTGTGGACTTGGGGGCTCCACAGCAGGCTGCTAGGCCTTCTCATGTGTGCAGAGGCTGATGCTCCTGGGAAAGTTGAGAAGCCATCTGAGTATGTATCTGGGATGGGCCCCTGAGCTCCTGTGGTTGGGGAAAGTGAGCTGTGTGTGTGTGGGGGGGGGGGGTGGCAATGAAGAAGAAAAGATACCCATAGGCCAGGCTAGCACCAAAGAGAGGAGTCACTATGGCAAGCAGCCCCTCTAGCATTCACCTGCCCTGGGCTTGTATACTGAAGAAGACAGCTGTGAGGGGCCTGTCAGCCGCTTGCTGAGGCTTCCTGAGTCCATCCCAGATGTCTGGGAGGGGATATGCTGTTGACTAACACCTCACCGCACAAGGAATCCTGACTCCTGGGGCACCCTCAGCCCTACTGAGGACTGATCTAACCCTAGTAGGGAATGACAGCAAAAAGGTCAAGAACCTGAGCCCTAACCAGTCCCCAAAGGGAAGCCACAGGGCCAAGGTATACTCAGTGAGCCTCTCCAGGGTGTCACCAGGAAGGCTGGTGTGGGAGGGGCCCTGGGACTCAAGATAGGCTGGGCCACAGCAGCTGCAGAGGGGAACACTCTGGTGTCTGGTCACAGCAGAGGAAATGCCTTGAGCTGAAATACTCCTTCTTGGGTGACGATGGTACTTGTTGGAGGGCAACACGCCTCCCCAGTTCCAAAGGGAGTCCTCTAGAGAAACCCAGACAGGTGTTGGCTAGCAAACGCTGGGACCCTGGGATGCTCATCAGCTGCAGCCATAAGGTGTCCAGGGCTGTCCCCTGGCAAACAGGGTGGGTGGGTAAGGAGTGACCTCGGTTTCCTGTAGACTGGACAGAAAAGGAGGGTACCAAGGGGAGGAAGGTACTCACTGACCCAGCCTGTCCACACTGTGTGGGTATGAGTATGTGTACAGCAAAGCCTGGAAGCCTGGGCTGGAGCTCCGTCCCCCACTCAGGGTTAGAGCCCGTTACTGTGGTTCTGCCACCTTTGCCATGGCACTGAAGTCTGAGAAAGAGAAGGGGTAGTGCTGGTGGCAGCTGAGGCTTGGCATGATCACCCTTGGATGTTGGCACATGAAGTTTTTGTTGCTCCTCTCAGCTCTGGGGAGCATCACTCTCATCTGCAGGAAGAACACAGCTCTAGGAGATGGAGAGTCCCACGACAGCCTCCTGCTGACCAGAGTGGGATCCAGTTGCCCCAGGTCCTCTTGCACTGCCACAGAAGGTCTGTGCAAAGCTGGAGGGACTCCGCAGGAGGGCGCTGTGTGGGGACTTTGGCCACGCGCACCACCCCCCTCAGTCACTGCAGCGCCACCCAGCCTCGGACAGCCACCTTCAGGAACCTGGGCCCGGGCTGGATGAGCATCCTTACAAAAATAACTCTGAGCCTGTTCCCAGGGCTGGGAGCAGGGTCCTGAGAGCACGCGTCCTGGGAGTCCGCGTGATGGGAGGCTGCAGGGTGCCTGCCTGCTGGTCACGGCTGCAGGCGCTCCAGGTACTGCGGCAGGGGGTTCTCCTTGACATACTTCTGAATGTACCAGCACGTGAGATGGGCCTTCAGATCCTCCTCCACTACGAAATCCAGGGCAGCCTGGGGGCCAGGGCAGAGGGGAGAGCCAGTGGTCAGAGCTCCCAGCCTGAGAAGGTTGCAGTGTGGGCCCTGTCCAGCCCTCAGGCGCCATGGCTGTGCTCCCACTGTGTCCAGGTCAGTAACTTTGAGTTTCTTTCTTGGTGTTCCAGGATGACCTTATAAACCAGCCTGGTCCCGTATGAAAGAATATAAGCCCTAGAGGGGCCCAGAAGGCACTAAGGGGTAAGTGAAGGAGCCTATGCTGGGCCAAGCCTGGCCAGGAAGCAGAGGCTGGAGTGGGGTAGGGAAAGAAGAAAAACTCTGTAGCTAATATGCTTTGGGTCCTGGGACACAGGACAGTATTAGGCTGTACCAGGCTCTGAAGATCAGAAGCCTGAGCCCAGCTGGGCTATCATTTGCCCTAAGAAGACCTAAGGGATGATTCTTGCTGCCTAGACCCCACCCACTCACTGCCCATGTAACCTGCTGGCAAGGTCAGCCTGTAAGTCCGTGCTTGGCCAAGAAACACACATCTCCGCTGAGTGGGGTAGTAGCTCCAGGTCCCCTGCCCACCATCCATCCTACCTTGGCAAGGTGCTTGGCAATGCCACGCCCACGGTAGGCATCAGGGACCTCTGTGTGCTGCAGGTCCACAATTCGCTTGCCTACATACTCGTACAGTAGGACAGCACGATCATGGCACCCTGGGGGAGAAGCAGAAGTAGGTGAGGCCGTGGAGACTCCAGGTTCTGGGGTTGGCCCCAGTAGAGTTCTTTGGGGCCCCGGAGACCCAGGGACTGGGGAGGGGACAGGCATCTGGAGCCAGGGTACCTGAACTGAAGTCTGAACAGTCCCTCTGTGCCTTAGCTTCCTTTTTTTTTTTTTTTTTTTTGAGACAGGGTCTTGCTTTGTAGTTCAGGCTGGCACTGAGCTCACTATGTAGCCCAGGCAAGCCTGGAACTCAGCAATCCTCCTGTCTCTGCCTCCCGAGTGCTGGGATTACAGGCGTGAGCCACCACGCCCGGCACCCTTAGCTTCCTTTTTATAAAATAAAACAAAATTCTCTTTCCAGGGTCACTTGGAGGGTTAAGTGAGGTAAACTCAGCACAAGGCTCAGTGTGGTGCCAAGAACACTTGCTTTTGCCCCCCCCCCCCAGCATCACAGGGATCCCCCAGCTCTGAGCCTTGTGCCCTGTACCCCACCTCCATCATCACCCAGGGAGCAAGAGTTTCAAGGAGCACCAGTGGACACAGGGTAGGCCCAGCAATCAACCACCAAGGCAAAGAAGGAAGACAGGAGAGGCACTGCCACCAGGTACAGTGGGACAACCCACTGGGCCCTGGTAGAGATGTAGCAAGGACGATCAAAGGGCAGAGGCACAGGAGGCCGGAGGGTTAGCTCAGTGGTTCCGGTGCCTGCCTCACAAGCGCAAGGTGCTGGGTTCGATCCCCAGTAACCACATACAATGCTGGGCATGGAGACTCACACCCACCAGCAATCAATACCACATACCACAGTGCCGGGCATGGTGGCTCACGCCTGTAATCCCAGCACTTGGGAGGCAGAGGCAGGAGGATTGCTGAGTTCAAGGCTTGCCTGGACTACATAGTGAGCTCAGGGCCAGCCTGAACTACAAAGCAAGACCCTGTCTCAAAAAAAAGGGCAGAGGCACAAGCACATGTGACAAACTGCTGATGCACCTAGGAAGCAGGAACACAGAGGTCTTCAGGCTCTCCCAGGCCTGCAGGAAAAGAGCCACCCCAAGCTCCTGCTGGAAAATACTTAACTGAAGTTCCTCTAACTACAGTTGTTAGTTCTTCATCAGACATATCTATCCATTCAATCATTTACTGGCTCAGTCATCTACTCATCCATCTACTCATTCATCTACTCATCTATGCATCCATTTATCCATCCATCATCTACCTACCCATCCATCCTGTCACTCTCTACTCACCCATGCACCCATCCATCCATCCATCATCTATCTACCTATCCACTCATCTGCCTGCCCAATGTTTTTGGAGTCCTAAGCATTGTGTCAGGTGTTGGGCATACATCAATGGACAAGAGAAGGTGATGTGCCTTTATGAAACTGACTTGAAGGAGGGGAAGATGAACAAGAGCCAGGGAATGTGTAGTAGCATGGGAGGGGATGAGAAGGGGTATGAAAAACAGTTAGGGAGAGTTTTCTAGAAAGAAGTTTTTCTAGAAAGAAGACAGCTAGTATACAGGCTCTGAAGCAGGAGTGGGCCTACAGGAGGGACAGTGAGGACAGCAGGGTGGCTACAGTAAAGAAGCAAGGGGGATGGAAGGAAACAGGGGCCAGCAGGCCAAGGCACGGGTCCTGCAGTCTTCCATCACACTGAGTTATAGGAAGGTCCTCAGCAGAGAGGACATGGGGGTGACTTGTGACTTCACAGGGTTCCTCTGGCCACCACTGGGGAACTAGCTAGAGGCAACAACAGGGGGTAATGATGGAAGGCAGGGTGGGTAGAAGAGGCAGACTGGGAGGCTGTTTTGAAAGTGTGCCAGCAGGATTTGCTGATGGTTTGGATGTGGTCAATCAAAGGAAGAAAAGTCAAGGGCAATGTTTCTAATTTTAAGGAACTGCATGTATGTGTATGAAGTAAATAAATAAGCAGGGTCCAGGGAGGGAAAGGGCCATTAAGCCATGTACAGTAGAGGAGGTAGCTGAGGTACCAGCAGATGAAGGGTAGGCAGAGAGCAGTGCAGTGCTAAGATCTCAAAACTGAAAGGTAAAATTCCCTTGCCTTAAAAGAAGACATGTTAAACCGGGCGTAGTGGCTCACGCCTGTAATCCCAACACTCGGGAGGCAGAGACAGGAGGATTGCTGAGTTCAAGGCTTGCCTGGACTACATAGTGAGCTCAGAGCCAGCCTGAACTACAAA
>PVIC010015028.1:0-35761 GCA_004025085.1 Thryonomys swinderianus
TCCCACTTCACTCAAATCAGAAAGTTATGCAGGAATTTGAAAGAACATTGCATGCTTCTAGTATTAATTTACCAATAATTTTTGCAATTCTTTCATGAACATTATTAGCCTGCTTAGGTTACCTCTGTGGACAGGATATAGTGGAAACTTTGGAATATTACCCCCCTTCCCAGGATTAACATGAATGCTCTTGAATTTAACTGTATTTTCTCATCCTAGAATCTATGCCCCCTTTACAACCCACTGGTATTTTAATTAACATGAAATAGGGAAAAATAAGTCTCTTTTTTTTTTCTCCCTAGGAAGTTCTCCCTTTTCTATGTGGCCTTGTACATATCCCCACACTGCTGCACAAAGCATGCTGGCATTTAAGTTACACATCTGCAGAAAAGGTAGGATGTTGGAAGTGTAGAGACAAAAAAATTAATACCACTTTATAAACTAAGTCTTTGGATTATTGCAGAGTTCTCAAGGCAACAACAGACTCTTCAGGTACTCACAGGATGAAAACTGAGCTTTTTCCTTTCTGTTATTAAAATGCACTGGAATTTGCAAAAGCTGTTTTCTTTCTGGGCTTCATGTCCTGTGTCCAGTGATATATGTTCACCTGTGATTCTGAGAGGCTCAGTGGCAACTGGAAATCAAAATATCTGGAGGGTTCTGAATCTTCCTATATCTTCCCATTTCACTTCTCAGGATCCCATGCTAGTTATAGTGAATGTTTTTCTGCTAAGGTAAAAATGCAACATATCAGAGGCAAACTTTAGACTTTTTTTTTTTTTTTTGTGGTACCAGGGATTGAACTCGGGCCCTTGTGCATCCAAGTTAGGTGTGGTACCACTTGAGCTAAACCCCCAGCCCCAAGAGGCAAATTTTAGAATTAACCATTGCATTTGCTTTGCAGCCATTTTGGCCTGGATATAAGAAATTCTTCCTTAAAAAAATACATTGTATATGATCCCTTTTATTTTCTAACTGTGACTTGAGCTGACATTGCCTCCTTAATTTATTTTATTTTATTTATTTATTTATTTATTTTTAGACAGGGTATTGCTTTGTAGTTCAGGCTGGCCCTGAGCTCACTATGTAACCCAGGAAAGCCTAGAACTCAGCAATCCTCCTATCTCTGCCTCCCGAGTGCTGGGATTACAGCCGTGAGCCACCACGCCCAGCACTGTGGTATGTGGTACTGATTGCTGTTGGGCATGACTCACCACACCTGGCATTGTTGTATGTGGTTACCAGAGATAGAACTCAGGACCTTGCTCTGGCAAGGCAGGCTCTGGAACCACTGAGCTGAATCTCTGTCCCTGCCTCCTTAATTCTTAGAACACACACTGAGACGGAGAACTTTCTTGGGAAGACCCATGTGAGGTTCAGAGAATTTAAGTCATTTGTCCAAAGTCAGCCACGTAGCTGATAAGTAATGGCACCCAAGCCTAGCTCTGCTTTTATTTTAAAATATCTCTTAATCTAATTCTATTAGGTATATTGTGCTTCGTTTCATTCTGCAGCCTTACTTTCCTCACCAGTCTAATACCTGATTCAAGGTCACTTTCACTTCCCTTAGAAATACCCTCTGTCCCTGTAGGGTGCCTTAGGTGACCTCCTCTGAGCCACTGTTAAATCCTGTATGGAACTGATCATAGCACTTTCCCTGCAAATGACACCTTTGGATACTTGCCTTTCCACTTCTTCTCCTAGACTGAGTATCCAGGAAAGCAACACCTTTGCTCCTGTCATACCAGTAGTCCCCAAATTTATTCACTAAGGAATGTGTGGGTACGTGTGTGTGATAAGAACAGATACCAGAAGCTTTTTTCTCTTTTCCTATCATACTTGAATTTTTTGTATCACCAAGCCCAGGAATGTTCTTTTTTCTCCCTGAACATCAGCTATTTTTTCTACTTTTAAATAAAATCTCCCATTTTACCTCTCTTCTTTTCATCCTCATTTCCTTTATTTGAGACAAAATATGAAGGTTTCCTTCATTTTAATTCAACTCAGAATGGACTACCATTTCTTTTATGCTGGAGACAGAAAGGCTCCACTTCAAATGAAGAGTCTAGTCCCATTGTCCCTTGAAGATAACAGTATAGCTATGATGTAGAATATGTACCACAGGCCAAGGACTATTCTAAACACTTTACTTACCTCAACTCATCTAAAGTTGTCCTTGCAACAACTTTTTTAGGTTGCTACTCTTTATTTACCAGTCTTATAGATGAGGAAAATGAGGCACAGACAGGAGATGTAACTGTCCCAGGACCACACAGCTAGTAAGTAGTGGAGCCAACCAGTGAAACCAGGCAGGCAGGATATCTCAGTTTTGCTTGCTACTTCAGGGGCCTTTTGTTTCATTATCTAATCACACCCATGATGACAATGACCTTGTTTCACTTGTCTAAATTGAAATGATAGAATCTTCAAGTTGAAATGATAGAATCTTCAAGTTATATGGAACTTGTCCAACTTAACTCATTTCCATACCTCCTACAAATCCCTTCTGAAACTTTTGACTGATGAATGTTCATTCAGCTCTGCTTGAGTATGCCCAGTGACAAAGAATAAATACTGTAACATGGATATGTGAAATATAAAGTTTTGAATAAAAATATGCCCAATGACTATAATTTTTTGACAAGCTCATTTTTCAGTTATTTCATATGTTCACTCATTTTGATAAAAGTCCTTTTAAAAAAGGTTTTAGAGACACTTAAGTTTTCTTTTTATACGTCCTTATTAGTAGGTTTACTTTCAGAGAGAAAAGTACAGTGAAAGTAAGAAAAAAAATAGTCTCATTTATTCATTTGGTTCTTGCTACTTTAGAGTTAAAATACAATTGGTGAGTGATCTTTTTAAAATTTTCAGTTAATTTCCCACATATACTGTACTTGTAAAAATACTAGGGTACCATTTTCCCCACTGTTTAAAGAAATCCAATTGAAATGAAGTACTGGAAAGTTATGACATCATAAAATCATGCTAACTAGAACAACTTCTTTGATATTTAATCCCTTATTAAGGTGAAAATATCAATTGCAGCTGTTTGTTAGGTACGTTCTTAGTTTGTGCTTAGGCCACAGCAGGAGAAGAAAATCCAGATTCCTATAATTTTAAAGAGATTTCTAAATGGTTGTGTTAGACAAAACTTGTAAATATAGCATCCTGGAAGGCAGAGACACTATTACAGGTGAGAGTGTGAATTTTGGAATCAGACTGCTTATGCTTTAGTCCTGCATTTCAATCCTTGCTTTGTAAGCTCCTGAGATCATGAAATATTTTCAGCATAATGTCTAGTATTTTAGGTGCTGATAAATGTTAATGATGTTACTTTTCTATACCTATGAGAGTCTTTTAAAAGTGCAGGAAAAACTTGGTCCTGAAAACGAAAGGTCAGAATCAAAATCTTGGAATTCAAAAGTTTCTGTTTCCTTTAATATGTCTGAAATTAAATGGAGGCAGTAAGATAAGCCATGATTAACATATCAAAGTACCAGTGACACAGGTCAGATCTCGAGAAAGTACGTGAAAGTTTTAGGGTAAAATGTGGCCAGGAACCATGTCACATAGGAAGGTGCTGTAGTCTGGATCGGGAATGTTCCTGTAAAGCCCAGGCTATTGTTGACATGCAGGGAGAATGGAGATTTTAGGTCACTGGGGGAGTGTCTTGGAGGAAGTTAGGGGACACTGCCCTTCCTCTTCCTATCCTTCTCTTCTGGCAGTGAATCGAATAGCATTGCTCCCACCACGATGTGCTGCCACAGGCCCAAAGTCAAGGGCTGACATCTCCCAGGCAGTGAGCCAAAATATGCCAGTCATCTGTTTAAGTCAATCTAATCCAAGTACCTATTAAATGAATAGGAAGCTGATTAACATAGAAGGGATGTTCAGAAGCCAAAGATGCAATTCTGGAGCAATCAGGTGAACAGGAGCAGAAATACAAGTTCCAAGTACAAATATTGAACTGAATAGTCTCTTTACGTGACCCTTCTTGTCATGGAGGAATGGCCAGGTTTCCAATGACTTCTTGAATGTTAACCCTGGGGTTGCTCTCTGTTGGAGTTCAGTCAGGTCACTTAAATTCTGTAAGCCTCAGTTTTGGAGAGTAATATTTTTTTCTAACTACAATAGCATTGCTGAAATTCTGTGCGGAAGGTGGACAGAGTCTCAGAGAGCTATCAGCACAGATGCCGCATTTCATAACTCTTAGTCCTCTTCTAATACAACCACGGAGTTCCCAGGACCTACAGCAGGGAAGCAGGGCTGGAAAGCACTCTGATGCCAAAGCAACTGGCCACATGTGATAAAAACAGATGCACATGTTGTTTTTCCAAGCCTAGCTCTGGGCTGGACACACAGCAAAAGCTAACAAATCTCGTGCACCCATCTGAAAGGCTTTACCTCACTGTGCCTTCTTTAAGAATTACATATGAAGTACCTCTTCAGTGGGTCTTGACGAGCTACCTTGGTTAAAGACATTGAGAAAATTCATTCTAGAAATGATTAGAACAGCAGGATAAAAACAGGCAGTTTCTACAGGTGCTTTAGTTCAAGTGGGCAACAGTAAAGTCTGCTATGTATTCAGTGATGTGACCAAAGTTAATGGGTAATCTGATACTCTGCAGTAGTAGACTACACCATTTCCTTATTTTCCATTCTCTAAATGTCTCTACATTAAATTTTTAAAAATATAAACATTTCCCTAAAGTGAACAAGGCATTTTGCCATTTTTCATAATTAAGTGTGTCATTTTTTCCATCTTAATGAAACTATTATTTTTGTTTAGCTGAGTGATTTTCTTAATTAAAAAGAATGACGGGAATGACAGCTTAGTCAGAGTTCTCAGAGAGGCGCAGGATTTTAAAGCCAGAAAGGTTCTGACCAAAACTCCTCTTGTTGATATATGTCTCCCTCTGCAAGCCAAAAAGCTGGGCTCTGATACTGTCTGGTTCGTTAAATAGCCCCATAACCCTGGCTAAGTCATTCCAACTCTCTTTGACTCAGTTTATCAGTCAAATAAGGAACCTCAAGTTCTGTGAAACTCTAAGTTAAGTTTTCTGACTTGGCATCTGTTTATATATTTTAAACTAATAGTAATGTGTTCCAGCAGAGTATGGTTTTCTACTTTCGACAACAAATGAGGAGTCTGGCTGTATTTGAATTCTCTTTGTTAATGGGAAAAACATAAGTTTTGCTTAATAGGCTGTAAATACCCTGAAGATGGGGCCTGGGGTTGATTATTGCATGACTCCCATGGTACTTCTAACCTACTAGGTATTAGAAAAGAACGAAGGCCTGTAGCATTTAATTGTTTCATATTTCAGCGTATTTTGAATAATTTGCATCCCCTGCTGAAACATCACTGGGGGAGAAATCATAATGTGATGAGGACTGCCAAAGAAGTAAGTGTTAATTATTCTACCCAGTACCAACTTATTAATGCTAACAGATACACAGATACAAGGAGGTGAACGTACAATTCATATATAGGTCTAGGCCAACGCATGAGATGTTTCTGCCACACTGCCATGGGACAGATATGTTGTATCATTCATTTGTATGCAGTTTTAATCCCCACAGCTATTTCTTCAGCAATATGCATGCTGACATGCTAGTTAAAACGGATGATGTGAATTAGCTACTCAGAATATTCTGGGCATTGTATTTTATGATTTGGAATGTGCTAATGTCCAAGACACGGCAGGAAAATATACTTGCGCAAAGGAGTCATAATTTAATGGGTTTACAAATGGCCAACCAAAGCTCTCAGTGCTTTTTAGGCACAAAACCAATTGTGTCACTCTCTGGAGTTCTGGGTACCAGCAGGGCTATTTTAAAGACTCTTTTTAAAAAATATTTCTGTACTGTAGTTCCTTACTTCTCGAGGAGCAGAGATTTCTCTGCATGGGTGGCAACTCTAACTTTGCAACACGTGTAATTCATTTTCCTTCTCTAATGACTCAAGAGGAGACTTTTAGAATTCAATCTGAGTCTCTGTAATTCAATTTGTAGGAGAAGCAAGCAAGATTTAATACTATCATAATTAATTTCATGTGTGAATATATTAACAAATTGTCTGATTGGGAAATATATTAGGTAAATAGAGTGTGGACGTGGGGATAAGGACTACAAAAGAACCTATCAGAAGGAATTTTATTGCCCCCCCACGATGACCCAGAGTGTCTTTCTCAGGCAACCTGATTATTGCACCTTCCTGCAGGAACTTGAAAGTGTGTCCACACTCAAGATTTCTGTCTTCTTAAACTGGCAAAGACTGGTTTTGTATGTCCTGCCCACACACATCCTTATGAAAATGTAACCTTTTGTCTCATTTTCTGGGCTTGGGAGAAAAAGACAGATTTTTCCTGTTAGTAATTAAACCAGCTGTCGTCATACTTAGGTTTGGGCTGCAGTTGCTTTTCTGTAAGTTGTGTTACTATCTCCTGCTTTGTTTCAAGAACTTAGATAATGTTTTTAGCAACCCCAGTGAAGTTGGTAAAATAACTATGCTATTCTTCAATTTCTGCCCCTCAAATGGACTAATAGATGATTTGCTGAGGTCATAGCAAGCATGTCTATATATATATATAAATTTTCATTATATAATTTTCTTTATAAATGCAATTTAGTACCAATTCAAAAACAGTTATAGCTTGTCTAGTTTGTGAATAGTGGTGGTCATTATTTGAAAAATCAAACCTTCTCTGAAATGTTAGAACTGTGCTGACTGGAGAATTAATTGGCTACCACAGAAGTATGTGTGTGTGATGGCAGGTTTGGGGGGGTCTCCACTCTTAAGAGTCTGGAAAGCTTCCTTTTGACTCTCTTTCATACAGGTTTACCTCTTGCCTTCAGGCATTTTCCCTAGTCACTTTTGACATTTGTTTTTTTGTTGTTGTTTTTGTTTTTTTGCAGTAAGAAGGAATGAACTTGGGCCTTTGTGCTTGCAAAGTACGCGCAGTACCACTTGAGCTAAATCACTGGCCCCTGCCCTTTGTTCATTTTAAAGGTAAAAGAAAGATCTATAGAGTAATGGAAGAGGAATATAGTTGCCACAGATTGAATTCTCGCTCTCTGTCTCTGTCTCTCTGTCTCTCTCTTTCTCTGTCTCTCTGCCTTTGTCTGTCTGTCTTTCCCTGTCTCTCTCTGTCTCTGTCTCTCTGTCTCTCTCTCTGACTCTGTCTGTCTCTCCCTGTCTCTCTCTGTCTCTGTCTCTCTGTCTCTATCTCTCTCTGTCTCTCTCTGTCTGTCTCTGTTTCTGTCTCTCTCTTTCAGTTTTACCCAGACACATAGCAGTGCTGTCCCTATTCAATGGTGGAAATTAGAGTCCTGAAATTAAAAGGATAAAAAGAAAAGACAACATTTTTACATTTTAAAGATAAAGAATGAACATTGATAGGAAAATGCTTAACACATAGGCCGGCTTGGGTGAGTTTAACATGACCTGTTGTAATCAGTTAGTAAGGTGGGGAAGAGACAGACACCTGACATTCATTCCTGAAGGCAGCAAGTAGCCCAGCCATTCTAAATGGTAGGTCATTGAGAACGACTGGGTCAAACACATTACCGAGAATCTTTCCTCTTTGAGCAACTTATATGCTACAGCCAGGTTGTGACCCCAGGCCAAGGGGACCTGTAGGTTGGCAGTGATGACAGTCACAGTGAAGAAATGGATGGGCCAACCCTGAAAGGAGGCAGCCCCTGGTCATGGGCAAGAGAGAACCACAAACCTGCCCCGTGGATGGCCTGGCTTAGCTCTGGTTGCACTATAATTATGAGTTAAATCCTGCACCGAATTATTCACATGGATTTTTTTTTTTGACAGAGTCTCACTTTGTAGTTCAGGCTGGCCCTGAGTTCACCATGTAGCCCAGGCAAGCCTCAGACTCAGCAGTCCTCCTGCCTCTTCCTCCCGAGTGCTGGGATTACAGGCGTGAGCCACCACACTTCGCACCACATGGATTATTTTTAATGGTTCTTAGACACAAAGTTCTCTTGCTGTTCCCTTGAGAAAAATGAAGCCCAGAGAAATAAATCCACTTACTTAGAATGTTTTTTAAAATGGCTGAGTAAGGGGCTGGGGACTTAGCTCAAGTGGTTCCGTGCCTACCTTGGAAGCACAAGGGGCAGAGTTCTAATCCCCAGAAGCAAAAAAAAAAAAAAAATTGCAGAGTAAAACTCACTCCCGTGTCTTTCTCATCAAAAACCCTGCTCAAATTCGCCATACCCTAACTATTGAAATGAGTATCTGAATCTCTTATTTATCTTCAAAGCCCATTTCTGTCCATATCTTTATTTCTTTGTTGTCTGTTTCTTACAACATCCACCCCAGTGGTAGGAAGTGAAGGAGGAAGAGGACCTAGGCTCTTCCTTTCCTCCATTTGCACACTTATTTCATTTTCCAACATACAGATTTGCTTAAGTCTTAATCATCTCCAAGCAAGAATATTTCATTGTCAGGATCTGCAAGGATTTTGTCCACGCAACTAAATTTAGAAGTGGTCATGAAAGCTGATCAAACTGTCAAGTTCTTGATAGGGAATAGACAACTTCAGTAGAAAATTCTCTGTCCTGCTCTTCATGGCATTCTTCTCAGTTCTGGTGAGGTTCATAAACTGTCCTATTCTGTTATTTCCTTGATATCCCGAGGGGCTCTTCAGTCCAAGGAGACAATTCTTTAAAATGTGTGTGTATGTGTTTTGGTTTTTTTTTGAGACAGGGTCTCGCTTTGTAGTTCAGGCTGGCCCTGAGCTCACTATGTAGCCCAGGCAAGCCTTGAACTCAGCAATCCTGCCTCTCTGTCTCCTGCGTGCTGGGATTACAGGCGTGAGCCACCATGCCCAGCTAAAATGTGTATTTTTTTTAATGTGCATTGGGCTGGGGATTTAGCTCAAGTGGTACCGCACCAACCTTGGATGCACAAGGGCCCGAGTTTGATCCCGGGTACCATCAAAAAAAAAAAGTTCATTAAAGAATATAGGAACTAGGCATTCTCAAGAATGTAGAGTGGAAGCTTGCCTCAAGAAACTTTATGATGTATTATAAGATGTCGAATGATATTTATGTTCTTGGAGCAAACGATATATCTAGAAATTTTATCTAGGTCAATAAGCACAGATATATGCAAATACATGTATGCCCAGAAGTCTTCATCACAGAACTGAATTATAATAGTGAAAAATTGGGGACAATTTGTCGATGATGGGGCTTGTCTAAGTAAATGATGACACATCCATACATTATTATATTATATAGTCATGAAATGGGTTTTACCAAGAGTATTTAATGATTTGAAGAAATGATCATGAAATATTAAGCAAATAAAAAATATTTCAAGATGTTCTGTTCAATATGATATCCACCAGTCCCTCATCCCTATTTAAATTTTAATTAATTATAATTAAATAAAATTAAAAATTTAGTGCTTCAGCCACACAAGGCACATTTTATATTCAGTGGTTATCATCATGAGCAGTGCAGATATAGAACATCTCCATCATCTGCAGAAGGGAAGGCAATAATGTAGAACAAATTTCATTTTTCCCAGTGTATGTATAGACAAAAGGTATTAGAAGGAAATATACCAAATAATTATTATAATGATCTTTGGTTGGTGGGATTAAATAAGAGGTGGACAAGCATTCTTTGTAAAGTGCCAGATAGTATTTTAGACTTTGTCAGACTTATGATCATTGGCACAACTACACTCTGCTCCTACAGGATGAAGCTGCCACCAGCTGTTCATCAGGTAATGGGCACAACAGTTTTGATAAAAGAGCAGGTGATGGGCCAGAGATTTAGCTCAGTGGTTCTGGCGCCTGCCTCGAAAGCACAAGGTCCTGAGTTTGATCCCTAGTAACCACATACAATGCTGGGCGTGGTGACTCACGCCCACCAGCAATCAACACCACATACCACAGTGCCGGGCATGTGCCGGGCATGGTGGCTCATGCCTGTAATCCCAGCACTCGGGAGGCAGAGGCAGGAGGATTGCTGAGTTCCAGGCTTGCCTGGGCTACATAGTGAGCTGAGGGCCAGCCTGAACTACAAAGCAAGACCCTGTCTCAAAAAAAAAAAAAAAGAGTAGGTGATGGACTGAATTTGGTCTATCCACCGTGATTGTTGCCCCTCATTTAGATGATTAAAACTGAAGATATTTTTTATGTACATACTGATACTTGAATTTTTAAAAATTTGTTACATCTTTTATTTAAAGACAAAACTCCCTGGATGTGAACAGGAACACAAGTAATCCCACCATCCTGGGAGGCTGCAGCAGGAAGATCACAAGTCAAAGCCTAGGACAACTTAGTGACTTGAGATATCCTGTCTCAAAAATAAGAAACAAGGGGCCTGAGATTGTGTGTGTGTGTGTGTTGTGTGTGTGTGTGTAACTCTTTCCCATTCCTATGCCAGTCTATCTGCTCTCCACAAAGATCACATATACTAATTAGCTTAAGGTGTTATTTCCCCTAACTTACTAACCCAGTTATACTGAAGATTACAATTTTAAAAATTTTTGTGTGAGATTTATATATGTTACTTATAAAAGTTCAAGGAACAAGAATTTTAAGAGAAAAACATTTAGTACATTCTGTTGTTATGGGTGTTCCAAAAACAGGATGCTAGGCATTCAAGGACCAGGTTTTCTCTGGGCGTTCTGTGAGTCTTCCAGGATGAAAAGGCATGTCTCTCAGAGCGCCCCCTTGTCCCCTAGGGAAGCAGCCTCTTCACCGGCCGCCTCACGCATTCCCAGCAGGAAGCCCGCCCCAGAGTCTTTTCAAGGCCCGTTCTGTGATCAGAGTCTGTGGCGAATCTCTGAGTCTGCAGGAGCTTTTGTGGGCTCCAGGGTCAGGGTCCCTGGAAGCACCCCGGGGCAGGTGGCGCGGACTCTGGAAGGAGCACTGGAAGAGGGTGAGGCCTCCGCCGCGCTCGGGCTCGTGCTCAGTCTCCCTCGCTGCAGAGGAGAGGTCTGCACTGCGGTCGTACTGAGCTCCTGGGCTTCCGGGAGAAGACTGGGAACAGCTGCACTTCAGGACCTGGCCTTCTCTCTACCTTCCCAGATACAGTATCTCTGCTCTACATGCAAGAGTTGCGGTCAAAATACATCATAAATGTTTCAATATTTTAAGCAATTTATAACAAAAGAAGCATTGTCGTTAGGCCCCCTCAAGAAACTTTCCCTTTCCCTTTGAGCGCCCTTATCCCATCATTCTTACCACTTCTTGAAGCAGTTCTGGAAATCCTCTTTCATCTCTTTATATGATTTTTTAAAAATCCATACCATACAACAGAAACGCAGACTCGTAAGAACACTGCGTGTCACCATGTACCTACCCACCAGATGTGGCTCTGTGCGGCTTCTGGTTCCTCAGGCTCTACCCTGAAGTCGAAATGACTATGGAAGGTAAATCTGGATAGAGTGGTGAGCAAAGGGAGACTCTCTTTGCAATCTGTCATTCCTGTATCAGAATATAACCGCTCGAGGAAAAATAAAAAGGAGGGAAGTGGATTCTCAAGACCAGGAAAGATCTGAGACAAAAAGGGAAGTCCACAGGGAGACAAAAGAGAAAAACTTTAATGAAAAGGATGGAGCCTCTTTCCCCAAGCCTGGACTCTTGGCAGCGGAGGGGCTGTGAACCTGCAAATAACTGGTGACTTCTGACAGTCCACAGACCCCCGTGTTGGTTCTGGACAGAAGACAGAGGATCAGCACCAGTCAAGTAAGGAAACTTCACCCACAACCCCAAGGGATTAAGGAGCACAACACCAGCAGCTGGGACTGCATCAAAAAGGGATTAAATTCCAAGTCTGCCCTGAAAAGAATGCCAGCCACACAATCATGACACAGAGTCCCTGCAGCTCCCGCTTCTTGTCCACTATACTGAAAACCTTCCCACTGAGAGAGTAAAAAAACCCTGGGGACTACAACTATCCGTGAGTTGTGGGGTCAGCACCACTAACAGGATCCTGGACTCACTTCAGGGGAAGGGCAGTGGTAATTTCAACCCTGCAGGAGTTCTTCGAGTTGAACTCAGGCATTGTAGCCAGGAGCTAGCGTGATTGTCAGTGGACTATTTCTATTTCCCTGTAAATAGTTAACTCTGATCTGCGTGCTACTGCCCATATTGTCTATACAAGACAACAGGTCCATGTTTCAGAGGGCTTTTTGGTATTGTTTGTTTTTCTTTTTCTTTTCTTTCTTTTTTTTGTTGCTGTTGTTTTTTCCTTTTTTCTCTTTTTCCATTTTTCTTTCTATTTTCTAACCTCTCTTTTATTCTTCATATCTCTACTTTCTTGTAGCTGAATCTGTCCAATTTTGAGATTTTTCTTCTCTCAACTGCTCTTATTTTTATAGGAGAAAGAAAATAGTCTCCTGTTTGTCTGTTGCTGCTGGGTAACTCTATTGTTTTTTTTCTTCATCCTCTCTTTTCCTCCAGTCAGTATCAGATCCCTGAAGTCTGTGTGTTTTAGTCCTGTGTACTCTCTTTCTTCTGAGCTACCTTAGGAGAGTGAATACAGTTTCTAGTTGTTCTGCTGCTATTAGTCTGCTCTGTTTTGAATTTGTCCTGTCTCTTTTGTCCTCTATCTTCTATCAGTCTCTCGGGTTTGTGTGATCTTTATATGTCTTCCAAACATGTTTCTAATCTTGCTCTCTTCTTCACCTCTCCACCCCACCCCAACTTCCTAGTGACCCTTTATTACCAAAGGTTGTATTAAAGGATGTGTATGTTGTAAACATATCTCTGGTTAGTTCTAAACTTTGGCATATGGTCACAGTTCTAATTCATGAGGTTAAAGGTATCAGAATAGTGATTGCCACAGTTTGCCATGTCTTTTGCTGTGTTTGATACTGTTCATGATACTAATTGTATTATTTCAACCAATGTGATGTGATTGTTCCACATAAGTGCCTTTCATGATGTGCCAGAACTGAGATTACTTAAGGACCTTTATAGATTCAAGGAGGATAATCCAGGATGTAGCCATCTCCTAAGGTTCCAAATATTAGGAACAAAGAGACTTAAAATAAACATTGCCCAGACAGCAGGCCAATAATTATACCAAAAACCTCAACAACAACAAAAAATAGAAATGAGAAAAAAATATAAAAATACAGATATGAAGACCATCACCACAGGGGAATCCAGAGAAAAGGGAAATAGAGCAAAATGAAGTTCAATCACCAGGACTCTCTGAGCCAGTAACAAAAGAGGATCTAGTAAATGGAAATCAGAAATAATTTCTCAGATAAAAACAGATACTGTCTACAGTGAAAGATATGATTAATAACACTAAAGAAGAGGTCAGGAACATGACAGAATATCAGATTATGAAAGTAATGGAATCGTTAAACAGCTTCAAATGGATTTCCAGTAGGTAAAAAACTCCAATGAGTTTGTGAAATAGGATGACTGAATGTGAAGACCACATGTCAAACATAGAATGTAAAATTGTAGCTATTGAACAGGAAAGGAATAAATTAAGAAAAATGGCAATGAACCATGAGAAATCAATCCAGCAGCTCCTAAATAATGCAAAGAGGAAAAACATAAGCCTGATTAGAGTCAGTGAGAAAACAGGAGAAAGTGCAAGATATACATACATATATATATATATATACACACACACACACATATATGTATATGTATATATATGTATACATATACATATGTATATGTATGTATTCACAGATGTAATGACAGAAAACTTCACAGGAAAAGGAAAAGAGTTTGACATACAGATAAGTGAGGCATATAGGACTTCAAATGGTCATGACCTAAATAAATCTACACCTATGTATGTAATACATAGATTCCAGAAATCCAACAGAGGAATGAAACAGAGAAAAGAAACAAATCGCATACAAAGGAAAGTTCATCAGAATCACAGCAGACTTTTCACTGCAAACACTCAAGTCAAGGAGAGCCTGGAGTGAAGTATCCCAATCTCTAAAGGAAAACAATCTTTACCCTAGATTGGTGTATCCTGCAAAAAGTATTCTTCAAAATCAATGGGGAAATAAGATATTTCCATGATAAAAAAAACACTTGAGAAGCTTCATGAATGTCAAATTTGCACTCCAGAAACTTCTAAAGAATATCTTGCAAAAAGACAATGAACATTACAATCCCATGAGACCCAACAGAGTAAACTCATTGGCAAGGCAAGAAACTAAATAGAAAGGGGGAAAAGCAAAGAACAAAAAAGCTAAGAACAGGAAAACATCATGAAAGGGCTAAACATATTAGTTTAACCATTAATGTCAATGGCCTCAACACACCAATTAAAAGACACAGATTGGCAGAACAGACTAAGAAGCAAGATACAAAAATATGCTATATACAAGAAAGACACATAATTCAGAAAGACTGAAAACCCAACCAAAAAAGAGAACTACAAGCCTATCTCGCTAATGAATACAAAAATCCTCAATAAGATACTGGCAAACAGAAAACAGGATTGTCAAGAAGATCATATACTTCAACCAAGTTGGATTCATCCCAGGGATGCAAGGATGGTTCAACATATGTAAATTAGTAAATGTAATCAACTATATTAACGGATTGGAGAACAAAAACCATATGGTCATCTAAAGCACTTAACAAAATTCAACACCTATTCATGAACAAAACCCTACAGAAAATTGGAATAGATGGTCTTTACCTCAACTTGATAAAAGCTATTTATGAGAAATCTGTCGCTTCCCCCTCGACCAGCAAGGAAGACGCGACCGCGAACTCTTCTTTTTGTTGTTTTATTTAGGATCCTTTGCTCGAGCAAAAACAAAAAAGCTCTCCTTTATAGGCCTCTCCCAGTATATATATACATAGTCATCAGCCAATGCCTGAAGGACACGTAGCATTCTGGGATAGGCGGCTATACAGCGGAAGCGAACTGGCTGATCAGGCAATGCCTAAATATAGACTTGTTTTTCAGCAGATATAGACTTGTTTTTCAGTGGTTCAGACCACTTGACCTACTTCCTCAGCGCCATCTTTTGGGCGCAGTTGCCCTTTGGCTCTCCACAGAAATCAACAGCCAGCATCATACTAAATGGTCAAAAACTGAAACCATTCATGCTAAAATTGGGAACAAGACAAGGATGTCCACTACACCACTCCTGTTCAATATTGTGCTGGAAATATTAGCCACAGTAATTAGACAAGAGAAAGAAATAAAAGGGATAAAAATAAGAGAAGCTATAATTGTTTGCTGATGACATGATACTCTATAAACACTCAACCAAAAGACTGCTAGACTTAACAGCCAGATTTAGAAGCATAGCTGGATACAAGGTAAATACTCAAAAATCAATAGCCTTTGTAATCATGAACAACAGACTCACTGAGAGAGAAATTGGGGAATCAATTCCTTTCATAATAGCATCCAAAAAATGAAATATTTAGGTATCAATTTAACAAAGGAAGAGAAAGATCTTTACTCTGAAAACTACAGCATTCTAAAAGGAGGCATTGAAAGGAATATCAGAAAATGAAAAGACATCCTTTGTTTCTGGGTATGATGAACCAATATTGTCAAAATGGCTATATTCCCACAATTACCATATAGGTCCAATGTAATCCTGATTTAAATCCCAATAGTATATTTTGCTAGAGAAAATAATCCAAAACTTCATCTGGAACCACAAGAGAACTAGAATAACAAAAGCAACTCTATGCAAGAAGGACATGGTAAGGGGCATCACAGTCCCCAATATGAAACTATACTACAAAGTCACTTTGATAAAAATGGCATGGTACTGGCAAAGAAACAGACCTGAGGATCAATAGAATGGAACTAGAAGATCCAGAAACAACTCCAGAGATACTGAGCCTTTTCATCTTTGGCAAAGGAGCTAAAAACCCTCAATGGAGGAAAGATAACCTCTTTAACAAATGGTGCTGGAAAAAAAATCTGGTTTCAACCTTCTAAAGACTAAGGTTAGGCCTATCTCTTTCACTGTGCACTAAACTAAAATCAAAGTGGATTACAGAACTAAATACTGAAACAGAAACACTAAACCTGCTGGAAAATAGATTAGGTAAAACTCTTGGAGACATTGGCAAAGGAAAAGACATTATGAACAAAACCTCAGCAGCACAGCAACTAGCAGAAAGGATCAATAACTAAAATATCATCTTATTAAAAAGCTTCTGCACAGCCAGAGAAACTACCAGCAGAGTGAAAAGACAACCTAAGATATGGGGAAAAAGTTTTTACCAGCTGTTTCTCAGACAAAAGACTACTTCCTAGAGTATATAAAGAACGAAAAAAAATCCAGCCTCCCTAATTCAAAGACCCAATTCACAAATGGGCTCCTGAAATGAACAGATACTTTTCAAATGAAGGAGAAAAGGCAGCTCAGAAGCACATGAGGAAATATTTAGCATCACTGGTGATTCAAGTGTTGTTGATGAAAACAACATTGAGACTCTATCTCACTCCAGAAAGAATGGCTGCTATCACAAAATCATTTAACAGCTAATGTTGGCAGGGCTGTAGGGAGAAAGGAACCCTTCTCCACTGCTGATGGGATTGTAGACTGGTGCAACCACTATGGAGATCAGTATGGAGATTTCCTAAAATCTAGGATCAGATATCCCATTTTGACCCTGCTGTTATCCTGGTAGGTAGTTACACTAAAGAATTAAAAGATTCATATCACAGCGACGTATGTGCACCCATCTTTATTGCAGCTCAGTTTGTGATAGATAAATCTTGAGAACAGCCCAAATGCCCATCAACAGGAGATTGGATAAGGAAGATGCATTTTTTAAAAATAAAATGGAGTATTATACCATCATTAAGAAAGATAAATTTGAGTCATTTATACTTAAGTGGATGTAACATGAAGATATACTCATAAGTGAAATAAATAGGACACAGATGCATTAATCATTTCTTTGGTATGAGAAACTGAAGGTATAAATGAGTTCTGAAATGTAGGATAGGTATTGTGAAATAGAAGGAAAATATTCAAAAAGAAAAGGGCGAGGAGAGAGGGAGTAAAGAGGGGAAATAAAAACTTAGTGGTAATAAGAGGAAGCAAAGTTGATGTATATAGGGGGTGGGAATTGTAGGGAGGGCAGTGAAACAGCCACAACACAGCTAAAGACACAAAAGACCAACCTCCAGAAAGTGACAGGAATGATGGGTCAGGTGTGCTCAAAGCAAAGGGTATTATTTTGAAAAGGAATTAATGGTAATACATTTTTTATTGTCAGGAGTTATTTTAAATTAACCATTCACCATTTTTTTCACCCCTCATGTTGGGTTTCTGAGTTTGATTGTGACTATAGCGTTTGGCTATGTTGCTGCTGCTGTAAAGTAGAAGGAAATTATTTGTCACAAACCAGTAAGCTACAGTCATGTTCCATTTGTTCCAAACAGTGTTTTACATTTTTAAAAAATTTGAAACCAACATTTTAAAACCAGACAACTTCACATCCAAAATTAGAAAAAACTAAAGCAATAACAAAACAATCCACTGTATTCCTGACTTCTCAAAACATAACAAAACCCAGCACTCGGGAGGCAGAGACAGGAGGATTGCTGAGTAACTACAAAGCGAGACCCTGTCTCAAAAAGAAAAAAGAAAAAAAAAACATAACAAAAATCAGAAAGTCTCACAATTCCACACAAGAGCAATCAGTCGGTGCTGAGAAGTAGCCAGTTCCATGGGAAGGAAGGCTGCTTTCTGACCCTGCAGATTGTCTAACTCCTGGACCTTTCCATGTATCCCCATTCCCTGCCTTGGCCTTTGTAGCCATTTGAGTGTAAGATCCTGCAGTTAGACAACAATATAGGGATTGGGAGTTGTTTTACTTTTGAGCAGATGATATGAAATCCTCATCCAACCAAACAGATCTACCTTCCAACAGTGCCATGTTACTGAAGTTACTCTTCAAATTTAGTTTTGTTCTTATCCTCCCACCAGTCACACATGTTTTCTGTTCTTCCTTGAATTGGTCCTGGGTAGGGTATTTGAACAAAAATTTCTGGACTGTAACCCCAGACTCATTTCTCTCTAGAACAGAAACTGCAAAGATGCAGAGACTGTAGGTTTCCAACCTTGACCCCTAAGTACCTCCCATCTGGTGTAAGTGGCAAAGCTTTGTAGCTTTAAGTCACTCTTATAGCATAACCTATTTTATCTTGAGCACTTATGTGACCTAACTGAAAAACAGCATTCTGGGGCCCCTACAACCTACTCTCCAACAATCCACAACCCACAACCCAACCACACCTTTTCTTTCTTTGAAGTCCCATCTCTTGAGTTTCAGTATAAAGTTAGAATATTGGTTAGCATCACCTGCTGTCATTTCCTCATTTCTTAGCATTGCGCTACACTTGAACTTCACTTTGCTTTTCCACCCTATTATATAATACATTGGAGGTCACACATGTTCTTACTTTGAATAATTCATCTCCACAGAATCTCGGTATTTCTGTTAGAACATTTATTTCTTTCATTTTAATATTTTATCATTTTTGTCCAAAATGTATGACCTTAACTGGTTGCCATGCATTTCATTTCTTCTTGCCTTAAATATTTTAAAAGTTTCAAAGTACAAACATTACTCATAGAGGGTATTACAAAAAATTCTCAGTTTTAGATCTGTGTTATTTAATTAAAACTGGTTGTCATTAAAATGATTGTTTTCCCCCTTCTGTTCTCTTTCTGCTTTTGTTCCAGTCTTCACCACTCTGAATATTCTAGTGTATGGTATTTGGCCACGCTGCCTGCTGCCAAAAGACAGATTCTCAGGCATTAGGCCCTCTCTGCCTCTTTGCATGTAGGCTACCAAGACTTCTGAAAAGTACCAGAGTTGATATTCTGCTGAAGTCTCAAGTAATGGTCATGAAGCACAAGTTGAAGAAACGTCACACACTGGTGATCATTGCCGTGGTTCGGACTTTGACTCTCTGCCAAAGGCCTGGGGCTTTGTCTCCAGGCTGGCACATTTGGGGCACAATGGAACCTGTAAGAGGTGGGGCCTAGTGACACACGTTCAGACCCCTGGGACGTGCCCTTGGAGGGACCCAGCCACCTCCCCACTCTTCTTGCTCCCTGGCTCAGGATATAAAAGGTTTTACTCCACGTTCTCCCACAATGATATGTTGCCTCACCACAGGCCCCAAACAACAGGTCTATCTATTCTTGAACTGGAACTAAAAACTGTGGGCCAAAATAAACCTTTTTCCTTTATAAGTAGATTGTCTCTGGTGTTTTTTTGTGGTGATAAAAATCTGACTTACACAGTCACATTTTCTTCATTTGTCACTACTGTAAAGAGTAATATGATTGGTTATTTTAATAACACATTTTAAATAAATAGTCTATATTCATCCATGACAGGCAGTAGCGTAAAAATTTTGTATACATTCTTATCACATCTCCTGTGAGATGTCCATCTCACAAATAAGATTAACTGAAGGATAATTCATCTGTTACTACTCAGTTTCCCTAACTCTTCCAAGGGCAAGCTGGTCCTAGCTACAAGGTCCTAGCTATGAGGGCTGCATTTAGGGCAAGTTGTGTGAAAGAAGGATTTTTCTCCCATTACCATATTCATTCATTGCATTGCATACATGTTGGCTTTTCCACTCTGTGAAGGCGAATGTAGTCCAGTGGCTCTACTACATTCCAAATATTGTCCATTGAAATCATTTTATTAAATATATGTTACAATTCCCAACATATATCTACCCCTGGTAGCTGCTTCGTTCTTTTCCCCTAAATTCAGATAAGACCCAGTCTCTTTAGGGTTTTCTTCCTAAAGATTTTATCTACACTAAGCATACTGTGTGTGCGTGTTGGTCCATGGTCTGCTGCCCTAATAGAACACTAAAGTCTTGGTCAGTCATAAATAACAGGCATTTATAGGGCTCGTGGTTCTGGAGATGAGGAGGTTCAGGACTGGGGGCTGCATCTGGTTGGGGTCTTGGTTCCTAGCACGGTGGAAGATGATATCTATGCAAGTAGGGAAGTAAGAGGAGGAAAGCGAAAGGGAGAACTCCTCCTTTTAAAAAAATAATGAATACTTTCCCAGGGTAATGGCTTTAATCCGCTGATTATGGCAAAGCTGTGTGAACTAATCATTTCCTAAAAGTCTTCCCTCTTCATTCGGTTACAGTCAGAATTAAATTTCAGCGTGAGTTTTGGAGAGATGCCTCAAACATGGCATCATGCGTTAAGGGAACTTTGTAAACTTGATGGATCACAGGAAGGGCCACCTCTGCCCTCTTACTAGTGTCTTATCATTGTCCTCTGCCACGTCACCACCCACCACATGCCTTGCATCACCATGAGCAGCTCTTGGTACAAGTGTCCAAATTGTGCTCAGTATGAATTCCTGAGAATAAGTGCGGATGGGTCAGAAAAACCCTCCTCAGAGGGGACTCTCACACCAGCCTCTACAGGAAATAGCATTTCCTCTGTTATCATCATGCTCCACCACTGGTTTGTTTACTCAGTCATCACTCATTACTTGACCCTGGACTATGGGGACCACAATTAAGAAACATACACATTGATCCACTGAATTTTAAGAGCATGTCTAAAGTAAAAATTCTATAAACTCAAAGTCTAATAATCTGAAGATAATGAAAATTCATTAGTGAAGTATAAACAGTCCTGCTTATAGAGACTGAGGATCCCAACTCCAAAGCCAGCGGGAGTTCAAGATCCAGAAGGCTGAAATGTTTCATCTTTGAGAATCACCAAGCATCCTGAGTTACAACACAATCAAATAAATGTTCCTCTGTACATACCATAGACCTCTCTTACTATTTACTTACAAAGAAAGAATCAGTAGTTAATTTCCTGCAGTCAGGGAATCATTTCCTTTTAAATTCTTTTATATATCCTCTCCATTTCTTGATCTTGTAATGTCTCATCTCCATTTCTTCTTTCTTCCAGAGTTGTTGGGTGGTTTCCTCTCCCCACCACTTCTAATGCTTGAGGCAGAGCAGGTGATTTCCTTTAGCACTGTCTATGTTGCAGTCAACAGATACTTGTCAATAGGTCAAGTGAATCTGCTCCACGCTGGTGCAATGGCCCAGCAGGAATCTGCTACAGCTCTTAATCATACATGAGCAATTGGCATGGCTGTCCAGTTGTTCTTGCTCTCTGCTGACTGGTTTCAAGCTTGGTGAGGTTGTCCAAGTCAGGGAGACTGAAGGCAATGAGCTGAATGGACAGACTAGTCTTATCACACTGCAGTTTGAGCCAGATGTTCAAACCTAGGTTGTACCATCATGCTCTCTCTAGCCTTCCTCAGCATCTGTATATAAAACAGCTTCCCTCCTCTCTTCCCTTGGTCACAGTTCTCATTATTTCCTTTAAATTATTCTAATCAAGTTCAACATGCAATGTTTAGATTATTGTTTACATCCTTTAAAATATCTTTTATACAGTGAAAATACTAATCCAAAGTAGAAGTAGAAAAGATAGAGTTTCAACTTAGTCCTGCTTTTGTCTTCTAGGAGTAAAACATCAGGTAGATTGTTGAGGCCTCAGATACAGTGCTACCTAATCACACGCTTTAAATGCTCTGTTGTTACAGTATTTAGCTCACATTCTCATGTTAGCAATATTACCCTAGCTGTGACTATTTGACCTTGAACCGTAGTTTTTCCATCGCCATTTAGTGATCGTATCCAACTATTGAAGCTGGCTTCCTTTTGTGTTCTATTATCTTCCTAAATGTCCACAATTCCCACTACATTCTTTGTCCTCTGGGTCTCTCATCCATGCCTCACAAGTTTGAGAGTAAAAAGCCTGGAGGACATACCACCACTACCATCACTACTTTATGTTCACGTAGCTACCCTTGCCTGTGCAAAACGTTCATATATGAATAATCCACTTTTAAAATAATGTTTAAAATTACATTTTACAAGCAACCAAGCTTAATTGCTCTACAGCGCCATCTAGCGACACTGAATGCTGCACTAAGCATCCCAATCCTATCAGGAGCACTGTGTTCCTGTCTTTTAGAACCCAAGTGGACAACTTTTCTACTTCATATTATGTCATACGCATGTTCATTATGTACCAGGCTCTGATGTAAGTGGTTTTTCATGTATTAACTCTACTGATTTCCATAGTGACCTGGAGAAATGCTGCTGTTAGTATCTTCATTTCACACTTGTAGTAAATAAGGTCTAGAACATCTATTGTGACACAGCGAGTTAACACCTATCTTTCAGAGTAATTGTTCCTCTTACTTACTAATTACCTTTTGCAAAGCTTATCCAGGGGCTAAAAGACTTTTATGAAGGTTACTAAGATGTTTGATAACTCACAAAATCAAGCATGGTTGGCCTAAAATGTTAAGAATTATTACTTCTGTCAAGTAATGGTTGAGAGTAATAGAACTTCTGCTATAGGCTATTGTGATGGATTATCTATGACTAGGAAATAAAGTGATCTCTGGCCTTTGAACTTTGACCCGGAAGAGTCAGCTATCTATAGCTATCACCCAAAAACTCTAATATATGACTGAAACAAGAGGTAATATAGCAGTGGGATTATAACGTGGAGACAAAGCATGAAAATTAAGAAAATTAAAATCTTGCTGTTGTATTACACTTTTTCCAAACAACAGGAAGATGTTCATAATAGAACTTAGAAAATGGGCCAAGAATGGGATCATGTTTACCCAGAACTAACCAAGGGTTAACAAACTGGAACCCCCTTGAATAAAGACATTTTCCTTAAATAAAGAGCTACAGTCTGCTTTTGGACATAGAAAGTGTTTTAGATGGCATATTTCTCAAGATTATCTAGCTTTCTTTGAACTGACTTCTTGCTAACTTAGTATCTGTGCCAGTTACTCACTGTGTATTGCCTACAGCTCCAAATCTACCCTTTATCGTTTACTCCATGGGAATGAAGCTGGACCCTATAAGTATTTTTTCTTTGTCATCTGGCAGGATGTTCTACATATCAGTACATGAGGAATGACCCCCCCCCAATTCTGAAAAGTTCTTTTCTCCAGATTTCTTTGGTATTCATGGCTTCCCCACTGCCAGACCTCCACAGCGTGTAGTAGCTAATGGCACCTGGAGGCCAACACCTTCCTCCAGAAACTACTGATTGACTTTGCAGTAAATTCCAAGCAGTGACCCCTCCCTATGGATAGCTTCCCTGGCAGCCCCAGCAGGAGCCTTCTGGAATGTTCTGCTGGTGCAGCAGCTCAGTGTATGGGCTATCCAGTGAGTGCTTGGTGTATCCTCTCCAGTAAGATCTTTCACGGCTTTGGAGTTTATCTCAGCTTTAGCAGTAGTGGGTGTGGCTTGTATGTGCTATTCCTGTACTATATACTATTGCTTATATTTCCCGCTAGTTAATTCCTCATCACTGCATTCTCTATTACAATTACTTTAAATTCTTTACATTAAATGTTACCAGTTTGGTTTGCTGTGTGGTGCTGCTGTCATGGTGCTATATCACTATCACTGATTCATCAGACATCTTTGCAAATTCACTCAATTTCCCAGATGCTAAGATTCGTTAAGAAAGCAGACCCTAAATATGGGGCATAAACAATCTGCTTGTGATGTAGCAATATTTACCATTATATCTAGGAAATCCAGACACTTTTTTAACATCAATTCCTCGTGAACTTCTTTATTTGCTACCCTACCTCAGGACATCTGGATGTCCAAGCAGAATGAATTCTAGACCTGCAAGTCTGAGCATAGTCTTAGGAGAGTTGTGACCACTGTGACCCCATCAAGAAACCACCACTGAGTTGTACCTGTATTAGCAGCCAACTGATTTCTCTCCTTTTAACACCTCTATTTTACTTCTTGAGATTATAAAGCTTAACACAACTTTGCTACATTGGAAGAGATATAAATTTACCAAAATGCAAAATTGTAATGATCCAAGAAAGAACCTTATCTTCTGGCTCATTTGCTTTGTGGTCAGCAGGAGAGGTTAGGATAATGTGGTTGCTACTGACAATGAACTTGACCTACTAATGGGTCACAAGTCAGTGGCCATCAATGTGCCATGAAAACAAACTGTGACCCTCTCAAGTCCATTTTATAGACTGGAATCATTTTTCTACTCAAGGTAGATATAGTATTTAATATATCTAATATTCAACCCTCACTGACTTACTAAGTCTGTAATATAAAAAGCAAGAAATTAAATGCTGCTTAAAAAGTCTCTTCTACTTCAAATGTCAGTACAAACTTCTCTTTAATCTATTGTTGCTGGTTTCAAATGAGAGTCTAAAATAGACCTTGACCATATTAGGTCAGCAACTTGATTCCAAATCGCATTTTTAAACAACTCTCTGGCATTGCTTACAACAAAGACTCTCTACTCAGATCCAGAATCAAGTAATTGGAATAGTATAAGGTCTTCCATGACTAGAGAATGTAAGAATTCATAAATAGGGTGATAAAAGAGAGCATCCATCCCTGGAAAGAGATGCTTTCTTTCTGTTCTTCTTTCTTGAATATCATACACCATTGCCCATAGAACAACAAACTCTTAAAACCAAAATGAAGTCATGAGCTTACTTTGTATTTGACACAGAAAGACCTTTAAGGCTTCATCCATCTGATGCTACCAACAAAACTATCATAACTGAAGAGCCTCCTCCAAACTGGCTGCTACTTACTTTTCTCTTCTACACACATAGCAAACTCATCCTCGGAACTGCAAAGCTTCATAAACTGTGGATGTTTGTGTTTTCTTGGGTGTTTCCTTGGAAAATGAGTTGCTGCACTGGACATATATCTTCATACTAATATTGATATGTATTGTTTTATCTCAGTTTTTGAAATATAGAAACTACCCTGTATACACATTAGTCTATTCATTATATTTGTTTTCTACTTGCCTTAGTTACTTTTTCATTGCTGGAACAAAACTCTTGACACCCACAGATCAAAGAAGAAAAGATTTATTTTAGCTCACACCTTGTAGAGGTTACAGTCTGCAGTCAGCTGGCTCCAAGGCAGATCACATGGCAGAAGGACAACAGTCCATGGCAGAGCAGACAGGAGACAGGAAGCAACAGCAGCCTGCCTTCCATCTTTCCTTTATTTCCTTTTGTCTGGTGCCACCCACTTCTAGGATGGAGCTTCCCATTACTCCCACTCAGAATTATGCTAAACCAATTTAGTTATCATGCATTCTCAATCCTTCTTTACATACCCTAGACCCACCCACTTCCAAAAGCCTTATCTGTGAGCACATAAGACTTTCAGGGACACTTAGATTCAAGGCATACTGCTTCTCAAAACCAATATTGAGGTGATTTCTACAGATTGGCAAACTTATTCATTATATGTTGGTTCTTATTAGCTTCATTCTTTATTTCCATGTTACTAGGAGGCATTCGCTTGTATAATACTATCCATTATCTACTCTATACATTTTGATTCCTTGTAATCTGCCACTTATTAATGCAGTAAAATAAGAATGGGTTCCAGTCATGGAATTGGGCTGTGGGAAATTGTCAGAGACTAGAGACACTGCTGTATCGCTGGAGGCCTTTATAATCTTTACTGAGAACAACTATATGTACACATGGTTGTTCATGCAAATTGTGTTCTCTAGAGTTATGGAGTGCTCAACATATACTGCAGTGTTCAGTGATCTACATTTATTTTTGTCAATCTGTCCACTCTTCTGTCTCCATAGCTAAGCTTAACAGACACTCAGACCTTCAGTTTAAAGATGTATCACCTACCTAGAATTGAAATTTGGTCAGCTTGACTTTCAAATAGGCATTTTACACAACCCCAAAGTAATAAAGACAATTTGATTTTTAACCATTATTGCTGCTGATAACTTGACATTTTAATTTTTCTTGAATAAATTCTCTACCTTGAAAAGCAACAAAAACGAAGAGATAGATATTTGAATCCACTACCTTTTTGCTGGTTCGAATGACAATTGAAAAAAAAATCAAAACACTGACTCAGATAAAGTTTCTGGACTTTCCTGAGCACTTTGATATCTCCATAGCAAGGATAATAGAAAACTGAATGTACAAAACTGTCCTCATGATGTTGATACGAACACCTACATAAAAGTGAATGCACATATGATGAGAACTCAATATATATACGTAACATATATGCACAGATATACATTTAAACATGTGAGACACAGTAAAAGTTTAAAAGGAAAGATAAAACAAATAGAGTGTACTGACTCATTGCAAATGACCAGAGCTTTTCTTTCAGTTTACACAGATGCATAAAGTTGAAACCAACATTACCAAACAGGACTTGGTATAAGAAAGGAAACTACCATTTGTTTTGTTTGCTGTGTATCAAATGCTTTACATGAGCTTTGCTGGATTTCACACTATCCCAAAAAGCTAGGTAGAGAGGCAGGTTGGAGGAAGCAGCTTAGTGAGATTCATTGATTTGCCCAAGAACCTAGTGATAGCCAGTCAGTCATGGAAATGAAAGTGGAACTTACATCTCTGTAATACAGAAGTCATTTTTTTTTTAAAATACAGGGTCTTGCTTTGTAGTTCAGGCTAGTCCTGAGCTGACTGTGTAGCCCAGACAAGCCTCAAACTCATTCCTCCTGCCTCTGCCTCTCAAGTGCTGGGATTACAGGCGTGAGCCACCGTGCCTGGCCACAGGTCATTTTTAAAAACATTTGTTTGCTTGTTTGTTGTTTCATTGGGGAAATTATAAACACAAGGAATAGAAATAACAGATGCTCCTCAAGTTATGGTGGTGTTACAGCCCATTAACCCCAGAGTAACTTAGAAAACATGGTAAATTGGAAATGCATGAATGCACCTAACTTATGGAGTATCCCAGCCTGACAGCACAAGTGCACTAGAAAGGCTTCACCCAGTACTGGTGGGAGCCTTCTGCCTGCTCCTGCTCAGCACTGGCAGAGACTGAATATCACCATCCCAGGAAGAAACCCAAATTTACAATTCTAATTATGGTTTCTACTGAATGTGAGTCACTTTTGCACCTTTGTAAAGTGGAGAGTCATAAATAAAATCATTGTAAGTTGATGGTCATCTGTATATCACATTACCATGTATTCTATTATGGTTTGTGCCTAGATATTCCTCCTCTCACATGGAGAGGCTTTTCAAAAGTGACTGGATCTAGTGTGCGTGAGGCTGGAATTGATGAATGGTGCAATGCTAGAACTAAGGATGCCCCACCCTGAGGGTGGGTAGACTGGACAGAATATAAAGGACATAAAGAGAGTTCTTTGTCATTTGCTGCTTTCTCTATTGCCCTGTTTGCTGCCTTGCTGGCTTCTGCTTGCCATGAACTGTTCCTCCTCCATGATACCCTCTGCCATGCTACCCAACTTTGGAACCAGCCAACTACAAATTAAAACCTTTACAAAATATCAGCTACAATATACTTTTCCTCCTTTAACTTTGCCAGGAATTTTGTCTCAACAATAAGAAAAAGTAAGATACACTCAAAGACCACTCATTATTTTGCCATGTTCCCCTCAGATGCTTTGCATTAGTCTCTTTTCCTGTTACTGCAACACAATACCACACATTCAAAATTTAAAGAAAGAAAGGGTTAAATTAGCTCATGTTTTAAGAGATGCAGTCCATGGTTAGCTGACTCCAGTGCAGGAAGATCATGTGAAGTTGATGAAGCAGGATTAACAGTCACATTCTCCTAGCTTCAGAATATAATGTGACATTAGAGATGCAGATGAAAAGAACACTGAGATATGATCTCACTTCACAAAGAATGTCTGCTTTTGCAAAATTAACTAGCAATAAATGCTGATGAGGCTGCAGGGAGGAAGGAGCCCTTCTCCACTGTTGTTGGGAATGTACACTGATGCAACCACTGTAGAGATCAGTGTGGAGATTCCTCAAAAAGCTAGGAGTAGAGCCCCCATTTGATCCTGCTATTCCCCTGCTAGGGATATACACAAAAGAATTAAAAGAATCATATCATAATGGCATATGTGCCCTCATGTCATTGCAGCTCAGCTGTGATAGCTAAATCTTGGAAATAACCCAAGTATCCATCAACTAGATAAAGAAGATGTGGAGTTTTAAAAATAAAATGGAGTATTACTCTGCCATAAAGAATAATAAGTTTGAGTCACTTGTACTCAAATGGATATACCTGGAAGATATACTTATAAGTGAAATAAATAGGTCACAGATGTGTAAATACTGTATCTTTTCTCTGGTATGAGAATCTGGAGATATAAATGAGTTCTAGAATGTAATAGATATTGTGAAATAGAAAATATTCAAAGGGTGGGGGTAAGTAATGAGGGGTAAGAAAAAATATGATGTTAAAAAAGAAAGCATATGTATATAAGGGGTGGAGGTTTGCAGGGTGGGTAGGGGAGTAGGTAAAAAGGAGAGTTAACTCATGTCATATACTGGTACAAATTCCCAATGTTGAGTGTGATTGTGATGTGTATATAAAATATACCAATAAAGAATTCAGTTTAAAAAAAAAAGGATATAGGGCCAGAAATTTAACTCAGTGGTTCCAGTGTCTGCCTTGCAAGAACAAGGTCCCAAGTTTGATCCTCAGTAACCACATACCACTATGCCAGGCGTGGTGACTCATGCCAGCAATCAGTACCACACACCACAATGCTGGGTGTGGTGGCTCACGCCTGTAATCCAGCACTCAGGAAGCAGAGGCACAAGGATTGCTGTGAGTTTATGGCTTGCTTGAGCTACACAGTGAGCTCAGGGCCAGCCTGAACTACAAAGCGAGACCCTGTCTCAAAAAAAAAAGAATATAATGTGACAATTGATTTTTTTAAAAAAAGGAAACAGAGCTTATGCATATAGGGGGTGGAGGGTTTGGGGGTCAGGGGAATGAGAAAATTAAGTCATGTCATGTTGTAGTACAAATTCTCAATGTCAATTGTGATCATAACTTGTATATAAAATGTTCCAATAAAATCAACTTTTTAGAAAAAGAATATAATGTGACAGCCAGCCACCTATTTATTCCCACTTTCCTTTCTCTATAACTAACCACTAGCCTAAAATTGGAGTGCACCTTCCCACCTAAGTCCCATATATTAGTTCACATGAATGTGATGCAGTGCTTATTCTACTTTCTTTTATTAATGGTATCATGATGTATGTAAACTATTTGCATCATGATTTTTATACTTTAAATTATGAGATTTATTCATGTTGATAGATCCCCAACAAATGGTCTTTATTTATTCTAACTGCTCTTTATTATTTTATTGTTTGATTATCCCACAACTCTTTCTCCATTTCCTAACAATGGCTATTTAGGTTTTTAAAATATTGATATTATAAATAATGCAACTACAAACATTGTTTCTATATTTCGCCTTGTGCATGTGTGTCCAAGTCTCTCTAGGCAATGTTTCTTGAAATGGAACTTCTGGTCCTGGGTTATATGCATTGCTGTGGATTGAAGTGCATTACCTCCACAATTCATATGCTGACACCACGACACCCAACAGAGCCATGCTTGGAGATCGGACCTATAGAGAGGCCGTCAGGGACAAATGAGGTTGGAAGTTCAGAGCTCTGATCCGAAGTTCCAGTGGCCTGTTGAGGTAGTAGAAAGCTTGCTCACCTCTCCAATGCACAGCTAAGGGCCATGTGAGGACAAGAGACATCTTTGCGCCCAGAATAGAGATCGCATCAGAAACCAAACTTTCCTAGACCCTTGACCTGGGATGCCTAGCTACCAGTAGTGATGAGAAAAAGATAACTTTCTCTTGTCTATGACTCCCATCCTGTGGTATTCTGCTGTTGCAGCCTGAACAGACTTATACATGTATCTTCAAATTTTTTTCTACTGCCAAGTAGTTTCCGAAATGTCGGGACTCTCACTACACCAGCACTGAATACAGCTCTCATGACGTCCAAACTGCATGATGCTTGACCTGCCCATGACCTTGACACTGTGCCAGGCTGAGGACTCTTATTCCTTGAATTGCATTGACAAGTCAAGATATGTGAGAATTTTGTTGCATAATGATGTGTCATAATTTTAGCTAAACTGTAAGTTTGAGAGGTGTTTTCAAGGATTCTTGTTTCCAGCCTTTTATATGTCTCAATTCTTCACAGTTTACTGCTTTAAAATAAAAATAATAAGCTGCATAATTTCATTTAGCTTGTTATACCTCTTCAGAATTTTCTATCCTACATTTCAACTGGCGATGTTTTAAACTATGATTAACTCCTAACTTTTCAAATGGTGAAGCTGAATATAGTTTGGGGTGCTTTTATTTTTTTATTCCAGCAGTTAGCATGTGGAGTCTGCAAAGGTACCTTTAACTTATTTTCTGTGAAGCAAAAAAATGTTTATCCCGGACTGGAGATTTAGCTCAGTGGTTCCAGCCCCTGCCTCACAAGCACAAGGTCCTGAGTTCGATCCCCAGTAACCACAGACAATTATGGGTGTGGTGATTTACACCCATCAGCAATCAGTACCACATACCACAATGCCAGGCGTGGTGGCTCACGCCTGTAATCTCAGGACTCAGGAGACAGAGGCAGGAGGATTGCTGAGTTCGAGGCTTGCCTGGGCTACATAGTGAGCTCAGGGCCGGCCTGAACTACAAAGCGAGACCCTGTCTCGAAAAAAAAATAAGTTTATCCCCTTACTTAATTTCTTTTTAGTATTAATATTTTATTTCACATTAATATTAACTTAAATATTAATCAATATCCCAAATGACCAGTGAGAAAGCTCAGTAAACTGGGTATAGATTTGTAAGTGGCTCTCCATTCTAACGCATTACTTCTGAAGGAGAAGTCTTGCTAGCAGTCCTTGCTCTTGTGATCAGCCCGATGTGACGCACGAGGTAAGACCGCAGGCCCTTCCTGTGATGCCGTTTCAAGCGAGCTCATGTAGAATGCTCATCTCCTCCTTACAATTTCCCCTTTGTTCACTGCACATGAAGTGCCTTCAGTGAAGGCAGCTAAACCCAGAAAGGCTGCATTTCAGGAGAGGTTTCACAGATACGGCCTCCTGGAATCTCTGATATCTAAGCCAACACAGCCACAGATTCTTAGAAGCACTTGAGTCAACCTGCCTTCCCTGCCACCCAGGCTTACTCCTTGGAATGAGTTCGGTGATACTTTGTGGCCCAACATGCCACAGCGTAAGAGGTCAGAACGGCAAAATAACCAGCCTGGCCACAAGGTCTTAAGCATCCAGATAGCCGAAGTTTCAAAATCCTACAGAAAGATCTTGCAATAAAACTGAATCTGGTAGTTTTTATTTAGATATACTTGTAAGAGAAGAGTGTTGGCCAGGTCTTATTTTCTCTTCTTTTGTAAGGACAGAGGGCTCCACAACCTCTCATCTGGGTGGCCAGGACCCACTTACTAACCCAGTAGCTTTCTCAGTGGGCCCCGTGGACTTCTGGAGGTCACGACGACCCTTGAAGGCCCGGCAAGTCAAAACCCTCTTTTATAACAATCCTGAGATGCTGGTTGCCTTTCAAGCTTAGGTGCTGTTGGTACAAAATGGCAGCAGGAGCCTTAGCACCAACCACAGCCGCCACCCTAGTGTCACTTGCCTTTGTTAGGGCCGCACAATTGCAGGGGGAAGATCACAGAAAATGTGTTTGATGAAACAGTAAAGATGATCAGTCTCTGTAAATCTAGACTCTGGAATATAGGTCTTCGGACATTCTGGGCGAAGAAAGGGGAAGTACACACACAGGAGGGACTCTGTGGTATTCCCAAGTCCAGTGGCTGGAGAAGAATTTTCTGAATATAGCTGAAGACACTTATTCTGATACTATTTTTACAGTAACAAATGACTCAGGCGAGCTGAAGATTGATCTAGGTGGCAGGACTTTTTTTTAAATGAATAAAGTGATCTGGTGACCTTGTCACATAAAGGAAAACAATGGACAGGTTTCTTTTGTGAATGATAATAACTAAGCTTTCTAGGGAAAATTAGGGTTTTCAAGGCCTATATTTATCACCATGAGTCTGACAATTTCCAAATACTTAAAAGATTGTGCTAATGAATTTGGTAGTGACATGAATGAATGTTAAATTTTAATGCAACCAAATGGTAAGAGTACACTGATGTGGTTTGAGATGCCATGTTACAACTGATCTTTGAGAAATCATCAGGTTTGAGAATGGTGTCATAGAAGAATGTTCACAAATATCTGATGAAACTATTAAAATGTTCCTCTCCTTTCCAACTACATATCTGGGGTAATCTTTGACACCCAAAACACATAGGAACAGATTGCATATGGAAGCATATCTGAGAACAGGAGCCATATTGTTTTCTATTAGGCCAGATATTAAACATGGAAGCAAAACCACAAAATAATGCCACTCTACTTAATAACTTTTTTGTTTAAAAAAATGAAGCTATTATCATTAAGGTATTATATACATAAACAAGTGGTGAAGTTTTAAGTTTTACTTCTAACTAGATTAATAAATATTTTAGATTTGTTTTAATTTCTGTTAGAATGAAAATATATGGGCTGATCAAACTATAGTGAATTTTAAATTAAATCTATAGTTTTAACTTTTTTTTTTTTGATTCAGGGTCTCACTTTGTAGTTCAGGCCAGCTCTGAGCTCACTATGTAGCCCAGGCAAGCCTTGAACTCAGCAATCCTCCTGTCTCTGCCTCCCGAGTGCTGGGATTACAGGTGTGAGCCACCAAGCCCGGCTATAGTTTTAACTTTTAATAGTAAAATACATATTGTCAATAATCTTCTCAAAATACTCTCCTTGCTTTGAACATGTTATTCTATCATTCACTGTCAATAATCTTCTCAAAATATTCTTCTTGCTTTGAACATATTATTCTATCATTCTTGGCAATGTCTTTTACTATAATGCTTTTAATTAAAACATTCACCCTTATATAACATATGTAATCAATAACTATGTGGTGTCCTCAAGAATTTTTGAAAGTAGAAAGGGTGCCCAACACCAAAACATTTAAGAACCTTCCTATAAGGCACCAGAGATTGCAGTTAACTGCTGATATGAAATGTCAGATAAAATCTTACCCTCAGCAGATGGATTCCACACTGTGTCAAGGTTCTTGGTTGTAAGTAGCAGAAGTTAAGTCTGGCTATTTTAGCAGAAAAAAAGAGTATTGGGATGATTTTCACTAGCTCGCAGGCAAGCAAGACCCAAGGACGTGAGAGGCCAACTCTCAGTCACAGGAAGAGTATTAATGTGATGGTGTGATACTAGCATTATGATAACTAGACAGAGCTCCTACTACTCCCTGCCACCCACCCCAGTGGCCTTTCAACTCCATCACAGCTAGATCCAATATTCTCACATCTTCAGGTCCCAACAGCCAACAACAGCTGTCAGCATCTCATGGGGATCATCTGATTGGGTGGGCCTCAGGCACACATTCCTACCTCAGTTGCCAGAGAGCTGGCAAAAGAAATGTCTTCTTTCAGGGTCCAAAGGAAAAGGTGAAGAATGGCTTTCTGCTTTTTTCTGAGATTCTCCCAAAATAGGCAGACTTTGAAATAATCCTGGGCAGTCAAAAAAGAAAAAAATAGAATTACCTAAATCTGAACTTACGGAAGGCAGAAGTAACTGAAATGTGTGGTTTCTGTATGTCTCAGTACTAGCAGAAACAGTGATAAAATATCTAATGACCATCAACTGTAATTTTCTGTAATACCATCAGATGTCATATAAACAGCACGCCCTTGTGACTTACATTTTTTCCAGGGCAATGCTATTGAGACATTCTTTGTTTCTTTTGTTGATTTGTTTAACTTATAAACTATCCTCCTAATTAACAGAATCCAGTCAACTTATCCGTTGAAAGAGCTAAAATTCTTCAAATGAGGGCCACCCAAGAGAATAAGGAACTTGAGCAACTTCAGGGAAAATGGACAGGACTTTTTTCTGGTGTGTTGTTGCTGCCAAAGCAAAGTTCAAATCTATCTAGACTCTCATCTGAGGACTGTCCCCTGAGTTAAGTGGGCCACTGCTTCAAATCTTAGCTTTTGCTCTGATTGGTGTGATTTTTGTTGTTGTTGCTTTTCTTTTTTAATTTCATGTGCCCACATAGCTAAACTATGGTTCCCAGATATTTGGTCAATGGCTGGATTACAATGTCATTTGGAGGACTTTTGTTTGTGGTTTCTAGACGTAATGTGCACATCAGCAGACCTTGAGAAAAGCAGATTATACTCCATACGGTGGGCGGGCCTTGTCTGATCAGCTGCAAGTTCTAGGAGAAAAAGACTGACTGGCAACCATAGAAGAAGAAATTCAAATTACTTTAAGGCTCAGGGCAATATCACTTCTTCCATGGGTATCCAGCTTCTGGTCCCCTCCTGCAGATTTCAGACACACTAGCAATATAATGTATTAAATATATATTTCTTGAATTCATATTCCTCAACTGTGTAATGTTTATAATTCCTTAAATATGTTTGTTTATTTATTAATATTTATATGAACACGTGTTTCTGTGTATATTTCCTATCAGTTCTGTTTCTTTAGAGAACCTTGACTAAAATAATTAGGAAGTCTAACTTCCTGTGATGTTTTCAACACAGCACGTTCATTACACAGAGTAGGTGCTGACTGGGACTGACTGAGGAAAATGATTTCCAAGAGAACTACCCGATGCTATGCTTTTTAATACAGCCACCACTCACCACATGTAAATGTAGAGTATTTAAAATGTGGCTGCACCACACGTTGAAATGGTAATGGTTTGAATACACTTCATCAAATAAATTAGATTAGTAACATTATGTCTCTCTTACTTTCTTTGGCACCATGGTTACTGGAAAATTTAGAATTTCCCGTGTGGTTCTCTTTATACTTGTGCAGCATGGCGCTGGTCTGACATAATTCTCAGACTCCAAGACTTCACAAAGGTCTGTTTCCTTCCTACAGTGGCTGCAACCTATTCACTGAAAGGGTGAACAACAGTGTCTTCACTCCCTCTGAGGTCTTTGAGATGGGACTGGTCTAAGAGCAAGGGCGAGTATAGGCAGATAAGATTAACAAGAGACACAGATGACTGTTGTTAGGTGTCTGAGGGATGACAGCCCTGTACACGTGGCTATCCGACAATGTTAAATGTCTTCATCATTTGCAGATAGAAACAACTTTGTGAAAAGCCACATTTGCTTTGCTTTACTTTATTGTCTTCATCTGTACTATGAGGATTTATTATCTGTGCCTAAAATTTGGATCGTCTTTTTATGCTTCATAAATACAACTCTATTGGAATAAGATGTTGGGTGAAGTTGCTCGGAGCTACGAATGTACAACTCCAGTGGACACAAATTTGTAAAACAGATTTTTTGTTGTAGATGTTTCTCATGTGAACTACAAATACAGTAACATTTTGAGTAGAAGTAAGAAGAGAGGCCCGGCTGGTGAACTCTACACCAGTATAGGTACAGGACATGTCTATTGCCTTCTTATCCAGACTGAAGTAGAAAAGAAAGTGTATTCTCTTTCACTTTAAAATTTGTGTTCTTATTTCACTAGGGAACAATGGGTAAGCTTCTTTATAGAGAGAGTTATTTTTCTGTCATCCTTGTATTTTGTTAGTAACACATTATGGTCTTCATTTTACCAATATGTGAAAAAATGGACATGTTTTCACATTAAGTAAAGCACAGTAATAGAGGGAAAAAATTAGACCAAGATTGCAGATGTGGGTCCTGATTTAAGCCCTAGAAAAATTGCTTAGCTTCACTGTGATTTATATTTCTTATTCCACTAAATGAAAAATTCAACTGTGTGTTCTCTCAGGTT
>PVIC010015029.1:0-35778 GCA_004025085.1 Thryonomys swinderianus
TTGTAACATTTTACTTACATTAAAAGTTATCTATGTTATCATTAGTTGAATATTTTCTTTTGGAGAGATTGTATATTTTAAAATACTGTCTAGAATGTTTATGAGCATATATTGCATTAAAGAATATAGCTTCTAAAATACCACCGCTCTTGCTTTTCTTCTTAAACAGTATAATAAATGCTTAGTTGTGATATGTTAAAAAAATAGGCAAAAACATATCACATTCTTATATCATTTTCAATCCAATCAATCATATTACTTAATCTCTCTAATACTCAGTTTTCTAATCTGTGAAATGGGAATTATCATACTACTCTACTCCTAAAGTGGTATGTCACTGAGAAACATGTGTTTAACATATCAGGAATAGTCAAAATGTTATTTTGTCTTCTCTTTTTTAAAAAAGACATAGTCAAAGGTCTTTCAAGAATATATATCAATTCATCTTCAGTACTAATACATACTTCAGAGAAAAGCTAAGATTTCCAGTAACTAAAGGGAATTTCATAAATGACTCGTCCTGTTAAGTCAGTGTATGCTGTTATAATTTGTTTTTTGTGAAAAGGTCTGAGAAGCTTCCCATTCATGTTTGTTTTGTTATTTGATGAATTTTAGAATAGATATTCAGAAGTACAAAGGATTCTATTACAGTTCAAAATAATATGTCAAGAGGCCCTGGGAAGAGAACACTGTTTCTACCATCACCCAATTTTTCAAAAACTATTTTAGACTTACTAACACATGCATATCTGTGTATGGAGAGTTTCCAGCAATGATGACACTTTGGCTTCTTTCTTGTCTCCTTTTCTTCAAGAAAAGTTAAGCATAATAGAAGCTACGAAGTGTTCAATAACAGCTAAGATCAGTAGATAGATGTGGGAATTAGTCAAGGTAAGCTGACATGGGAATCAAATCACAACTCTCCTTATAAAAGAACATAACTCATTTTTCTAAAAAATCAAGGACTACCACTCTTCCCCTGTGATTCTTATGGTTGTTCGCCTGGGACAGTGGTGGGACCTACAGAATCCCCGAAGGGTGCACTATTCACACATCCCAAGGGCACTGCTGCCATTAGTGAATTATCATTGTCTCTGGCTTGATTTTGTTTTCGTTTTTTGTTTTTGTTGGTATCAAACTCAGGCCCTTCTGTTTGCAAGGTAGGCACGGTACCACTGAGCCTAATCCCCAGCCCTGCCTCTGGCTTTTGACATCAGCGACTTCCAAGAGTTACTCTTGAATTTTACACATTGTGGCAGGAATTTCAGACACCTGAGTCCCTATGTCTAACCAGTATTTGGAGCACAATCGGTATTCAGTAAATACTTTTAAATAAATTAATTGAAGGAATAGACCCTAACAACTCTTGTGACCTTGTTTGGCAGTGTCTACTGAAAACTGCCTTTGGCATCTGCTTGCCTTAATCATTTGACATTTGATGTATTTATTGGCCCTGGAACAGCTCTTAGATGCTCAGCAACTGGATGGCTAATTTCTGAGCAAAACTTCTGCGGAGCAATTCAAAAAGTGATCCTTGTTGAGCCCTACTGGGAAAAATCCACATAGCTTCCAAGCAACAGCTCTCCCAGGGAATGATTCTAAAATTCGGCAGAATTGTAATATGAGTATGAATACAACAGTCATCAGAAGATCACACAGCTAGCTGTCAGCCTCTTCTTCCTGTGCACCAGGTCCAGGCACAGTTCCCCTGACTGTCTAAGCAAACCTCTTGATAGTTAAAGTTATCAACAATTCAGTTAGGCAAATATTACTGAGTACCTGCAATGAGGTCGGCACTTTTCCAGATGTGTAGGGCTCATACATCTCTCCTGCGGATTGCAAACTCAGTCAATGTGGGAATTGGCAAAGTTCCAGATTTCCCTTCACGAAAGACTTGATTTACACTCATCATAGTATTTTGTAGTTTACAAACACCTGTACAGCTATTTCCTAACTTGGAGCTTCACATCAGTTCTGTGAAGCAGACACAAATCATTTCCATTCCATAAATTAAAAAACAGGCACAATTACTATGTGTCTGTTAAAAAGAAAAGGGAAAAACTTAAGCTTAGAGAGAATACAAGTATTACCTAAGGTTACACCAACCCATAAACCCCTTGATGCTCATAAAATAATAGAATTTGTTCTTTTACCAATCAAGAACACTTTCCACTGGTTCCTTCTGTTCATTCTTGCAGGTCCATAAATTCATTCTCTTTGTTGCTGTTTTTCAAGGCATGCTTGTATTTACATATGTGTTCTATTGTTTCAGCATCTAATCTACTTAAGACACTAGAGCTGCTCTCTAACACATGAAAATAAAACACATATAGGTATGTGTAAGCTAAAGCAGGAAGTGACACATACCATTTAAAAAATCTAAAATTAAAATATATGCATGATGACTTCCAGCTGGAGAAAGAACAAGACTTCCTGTAAGCAAGCCATTAGGAATATGTGACTAAACCAAAAGAAAAAAAATCCATTTAATGATCCTTACAAAATAGCCCCCTATTTTGATAAATTACAAGCTAACGAAAAAGTGGAAGAAAGCTATGACCCATTTAAAGTTCATGGCATTATTCTTCCATCAAAAGAATCAATATGAAATACATATGCATAAATTCCCATGCTGGCAAGTTGTGGGTGCTAAATTAATAGATGGTCTCCACCCACTCACCCCCAGCTCACTTGCCATTGGAGGAAATTTACAGTCTACATTCATAGAAAATTATAAGCTTCTCACTTCAGCAGACTGAAAACTCATCAGAGATAAATCTTCGTCAGTTCTGGGAAAATCATCTTTCCTGGTGAAGCCTTATGTGTTAAGAGGATTTCATATTCTGCTCATTCACTTGATTATACATAACACAAAAAAGTGGAAGTCATGTACAACCTAAATTTTAATCAACTATGTCTTTAGTGCCAGTGCAATTAAACACCCAAGTAGAAATTCATCATCCAAAATGTATCAGATATATACAGATTTTATAGCCAGATGAGTTCACAAAAAAAAAAATGCACTGGCTTCACAAACTAGCCTATCTTATTTTTCATGTCTACTATTTCTCTAATTTTAAAGAATTATACTGGAAACCTAAAGAGATATGATTTTAAGAGATTCTGATTGCAGCTACTAGCCATATTTGATTTTTTCCAGTTTCTAGAGGCAGCATTTGTTTTGATTTCCCTTTCAATGTTCCATTAAGGAAAATCATTAGTTTATCCAAAAGCTCTGAAACTTTTGAAGTTGAAAATCTCCAAGCGTTGCAATTGGGAAGTAAGGAAATCACAGGCCTGACAACGAGGGAGCAGAATGGCAGCACAGCAGGCAACACACAAACTCCATCTATGGCCAGGAACCACTCTTTAGGTCATGGGGACACTAGTGAGATTATAGACAAAATGGTTTATCTTTTCCTTGATTTTTCCCTTCTGCACATTTTTCACTCCATAATTTTGAGTGTTTTTATAGGTGTTGTTATACTTCAGGCAAATATTCACACTTTCAGTCATAGAAACTAAAGCCCAGAAAGGTAGATTTGTCCAATATCCTGCAATGAGTTGGTGAAGGAACCAGAATGCCACTCTTGGGCTTTTAGTTTCCAATGCCAGGGACCTTTTGCCACCCCCAACTCCTATTAGTATCAAAAATTCCAAAAGTGAGAATAGATAGCTTCCCTACAGAAGTAAGCAGATGGAGGGAGGGGTGTGCTTCACTCAGCAGGAGGAGTCCTGAGTGGAAGCATTAGAAACTATGTGGGAAAATGTGCTCAAATTATTTAAACCTTTTCTGAAAGATCAGTTAATGCTACCCAAAGACAATACTTTTTTTTAATTTAAGTTGAAAACTCTTGAGGTCCCACAATGACAAATAGAAAATAAAAGTTGATTTGGTGAAACTGTATGACTTAATTGAGAAATGAAATTTCTTTAATTAATGGCTAATAATACTTGAGATCTATTTTTGAGGCTCTGTAATAAGTAATTTATGCATACCCTGTCATTAGGTCCTTACAACTTTATAAAGCAGATACTATTGTGGACTCCATCTTAAAGAAACAACGGATGAAGAATTTACTGGAAGTCATTAATCTCAAAAGTGACAGAAGAGGGCCGGAGATTTAGCTCAGTGGTTCCAGCGCTTGCCTTGCAAGCGCAAGGTCCTGAGTTTGATCCCGGTGACCACATACAATGCTGGGCATGATGACTCACGCCCAACAGCAATCAGTACCACATACCACAGTGCCGGGCGTGGTGGCTCACACCTGTAATCCCAGCACTCGGGAGGCAGAGACAGGATGATTGCTGAGTTCGAGGCTTGCATGGCTACATAGTGAGCTCAGAGCCAGCCAGAACTACAAAGCGAGACCCCGTCTCAAAAAAAAAAAAAGTGACAGAAGAAAGATTTGAATGCAGGAAGCCTGGAATCCATAGCCTGAAGTCCTAACCACCATTCTGCTTCTATAGGCTCGTAATTCCTGAAGGCAGCCTATATTGATATGTTGCTATGAACTTTACAAACAATCCCTTATTCCTAAGAATCCTAGAATTCATATCATACTCACTTTTATATTTGGGGAAACCAAATTTGAGAGACTAGGTGAAAATAAAAGAACCTAAAAAAGAGACTTTTATGTGACAGGAAGGAAATGATGACATGAAAAAGTAAACTTTGGGTCAAGTAAAATAACTTTAAATCTCCATTTTATTAATAGTTCACAGTAAGTTCATGAGAGCCATGTCAGGAAAGGGGATAAAAATCCCCTTACAGTGTGTGGGTGAATGAACAGGAGGCAAAGTAAGCGAGGTGAGGTGCTTTTAAGAGAAAGAGAGGAAAATAGCTAGAGGGGGACACAGGCCAAGGGATTATATCTAACACGAAAGACATCTGTGTGCGAGATGGAGACAGCAATGGAAAAGGCAAAAGGCGTCAAAGTGGGAAAGATTTAAGATACAGAAAGAGGATAAAGTTGTCAATAAAATTAAATCCCTGAAAGGGAATAAGAAAGATGGAAATTATGGCACCGTTTAGAGGATTTGCCTTAGAGAGAAGGCCAGATATTTCAAGATTGCTTCTGCTATGCCAAGAGGGAAACTAAAGTAGAATAAAATGCAAAATGTCAAAATATTAGTTCATTTTAATAAGTGAAGAGGAGGAGAGTTGAGTGGTGGAGAACCTTCTGAGTATGGAAGGTCATGTCAAGACTTTGGAGATCAAAGGATGAGAAAGTCTCTATCAACAAAATATAGATAAAAGCTTAACTTTCAGGACATTGGACATGTGGAAGTGAATTAGTAACAGCTTGAAATTTGGAGACATACAACATGTAAATACTGTCCCACAAAACAATCATGCATTTTGGGAAATAAATTTAGTAATCCTCATCATGTTATTTTAAGACAGGCAAAATTATTGTGAGTTAAAATTTATAGATGCCTTTGATATTTTAATAATTTTTTCCAAATTAAGTTTTTTTTAACATGACCTGCCTGCCTCCGTGCCTGTCCTTCCTGCCAGTCCAGCTGCACCACACTAAAAGTCTGGGAGGTCCAGTGATCAACTCAAAGGGCAGTTCGTAGTGAGCCCATGCAAGACCCTTGCTCCGCCAAGATCAACTGCTCTCCTGGGGCCTCTCAGGCTGGGTTCTTCACTCCTCAGTAGTCTGCAGACACACTGCAGTGCTGGTGAGAGCAGTAGGAAGGCATGATCTCTCCAAGTATTGTGTCAAGATCAGCAGGCCAGTTGTACAGACTTTGGAGAAGGGGAGTTTAGACTTCTCACCACATTCTCCCTTAACTTTAATTAAGTCAATGTGTTTCTCTCTCTTAATGTGCAATTCCAGTTCACAAAAGAAAAGAAATCATTTCTTGTTCATACTGCACATTTGCCTATGAAATGTAGTTCCAAATTCCCTTAGCTCAATGCAGCCATCCCTTCAATTCATTTTCAGGTCCATCTTCTGTTACAGCCCTCTCAACCCTACCTATCCGACTCTACTGACATTCATACACATCCACCCAAAACAAGCCATGTGCTGACACGCTACTATGATTTTGGTCTTGCTGTTGCCTTCATCCTTTTTTGCTCTTGATGAAGAACTACTCATTCTAGAAGCCAGTTGGTACCTGTCTGAGAATCCCCTGTCCAAGGATCTCAAGCTCTGCATACAGATGACATATCCAGAGCTGCTTTCTCCTCTCCCATTATATTTTTCTATATTTGTCAGGTGTAAAAATCATAATAATCTTTTCTTTATGTATTTCCTCAAATAAAATGTGGAGGGCAGAGACTGTATTTTATTCTTCTTATATTCCTAAAACAATTTCTAGCACCTGGTAAGAAATAGAGATAAGGTTATAATAGCAATAATTTTAAAATGCTACAAATATAGATACTGGTCTAGATATTTACATTTATAGTATATATTCATTTTACTTAGGAATATTGTATTATATATAGTTTATAGATATAATTTTATATATTTATATAATTTAATTATACTTGTTTATATACTTAGCCTATGCAATGTATCTATATTTTAGATAGGTATAATTCATAAGTACATTTATCTTATATATGTGTCCATGTATGTGTGTCTTTAGGGAATATAGATTAGCTAGCTTTCTCAGGAGAAAATATGAAGAGGAAAACATGAGAAAATATGTAAAATGAGGGATTTGAGGAATGTTTTACTTCCACAACCCCCAAAGTGACTGATATAACTACACATCCCCATGAGCTTATGGGATTTGTTTTTGGCAAAGGCCACAATGTTAAAGTTACCCAAATGCCTAAATCATCAAGGTTGAGAAAACTATATTTACCGTTGTCTTACTTCATGCTCTATAAGATTCAAGGCTCTTCTACTTTCTATTTGAATCATTTATAAAGCAAAATTTGGGGGGGTTTTGTCTAAAATTGATAACTAAAAAATTTTCACAAAATGTACCAAAATGTGCAATTGCAATCATAAGAGTGGTCCCTGCCCACATGAGGAGAGAAAAGAGGAAGGTGAGAAAGAAATAATTTATCAGATCTCTATTTGTATACTAGATGCTGTTTTAGACATTTTGTTTGCTCTCACTTTTACTTTACAACAACTCTAAGAGATGACCTTCAGTTCTCCTGGTTCTCAGCCCTGCAGACTCTGACTAGAAGTACACCACCAGCTGTGCTGTGTCTCCAGCTTGGGAACCACAGATCTGGAGATTTAAGTCTCCCTAGTCCTGTGAGCCAACTCCTCTCTATAGACAGATGATAGATGATGATGATGATGATGATGATGATGATGATGATGATGATGATGATGATATAGACAGATGATAGATAGATGATAGATAGATGATAGATAGTTATAGATAAATAGATAAATGATAGATGATGATAGATAGATAGATAGATAGATAGATAGATAGATAGATAGATAGATAGATAGATAGATAGATAGATAGTTGATGATGTGTGTGTCTCTATATGTATATGTGTAAAGAGGGATAGGGAGGCAGATGTATGACAGTATCATTTCTCCTGAGAACCAAGACAAATTATGTTTACAGCTTATCACTTACTTAAAATAAAAATAAAACCCTGAAAGGGAATTCTTTTGGAAATCCTAGGATTGCCCATATTCATTAACAAGTTTCTGTGCTGCTTCAATGATAGGCATTCAGCTTGAACAACTGAGGCCTCCCTCAGTTGAAGTTTGCTTCTGTCACAACCTGAAGAGAATAAGGATGGTGGCAGAGGCCTACAAGGTGAGAAATCAGATGATAATTTATCTGTGCATTTATAAGGCCCTTATAGATTTGATCTCCTTCCATTTTTTAGAAGGCAATGGCTATTATACACAATACTCCAAGTGCTATATTATAAGAACAACATTATTTTCCTTATGGTGCTTATCATATTCAGCAAGTACATCATTTATCACTTGCTTATTATCTACTTTTTCTATTTATTTAATTATTAAAATAATACTGAGGTGAATATGATAGTATACTGATTTAAGACTCACAGAATTAAGCAATTCACCCTATAATCTACTAGCTGACTCAGTTTGATGAATTTAACAAGATGTCTCTTAAAATCATGTCTTCACTTTGATTTAATGATTGGATTGCTTAGTTCAAAGAGCTTTTGTAATAATTAAGTAACAAGGTAAATAATCTATCTGAATACAGGTGTTCAATAAACAGTGAACTCCTATTTCCTTACTACAGGTCAACAAAGTCCTAATATATAGTTACCCAAATCATATCTTATAGTTTATATAACACTATAGGTTGTTATTAAAAAAATAACTTAAAAAGATCAATATTTGAGCTGTATCTTTTTATACCATATGTATCTGTACATATGACCAAGTCTGTAATGTTAGTTTTCTGTCAGTATAACAAACACCTGAGATAGATAACTCACAAAGAGAAAAGAGTTGTTTTGGCTTCCAGTTCTGATGGTGCTAGGCCATGATCTAATTGGCCTTATCGTACTGGAACCTATGGCAAGGTAAAACATCACTGCAGGAGTGTTGGGCAGGGTAAAACACTTGCTTCACAGCAGGGGAAAAAAGGGAAAAAAGAAAAGTTTGGAGTCCTACCATGTCTTTGGAGGTATTTGGGGTCCCAAGGACCTAAAGACCTTCCATGAGGGCCATCTTATAAAAACTTTCCTATTTCCCAATAGCATCAGCCTGAGAAACAAGCATCTAACACACAAACCTTCTGGAAACTTAAAATGCAATGGCTAACTTGGCAACAGAGAATTGTTATTAAACTAATTGGAAGCATTGGAAATATTTTTTTTTTTTGAGACAAGGTCCTGCTTTGTAGTTCAGGCTGGCCCTGGGATCACTATGTAGCCCAGGCAAGCCTCAAACTCACAGCATTCCTCCTGCCTCTGCCTCCTGCATGCTGGGATTACAGGCTTGAGCCACCAGGCCTGGCATTATGATATGTGGTACTGACTGCCGCTGGGTGTGAGTCAGAACACTCAGTATTGTTGTATGTGGTTAGCAGGGATAGAACCAGGGACCTTGAGCTTTCCAGGCAGGCTCCAGAACCACTGAGCTAAATCTCTGGTGTGAAAATATCTAATTCTATATCACTGTTAGTTTGAGGATTGGTGTTTTAAGATATATATAGAATGTCTCAGAAACTATGGTTTTCTCTTGGTTATTATCAAATGCAGTTTTTCGTTCACTAAAATATAATGCTTAATATATCCTTTTCATCAAATGATAATTTATATATTATTTCAATCAATATTCCACTGTGCAGGTTATAGTTAATAGGAAATTCAGTATTTTATACAGACTTCTTTCTCTTTCTGAACAAATTTTACCCAAGAAGATTTATAGTTAGAGATTTACTGCAGTAAAATTGGCTTAGAGCATTAGGTTTCAGTCCATTCCTGACAGGCAAAGTTGATTCAAAGCCTGAGATTCATAATTTTAGGAAACAGAAAAACTCTCTCATTTTTCATTAAATATTAAATATTTTAAAGGATCTTTAATTCACTTTTCTCTCTGAATATTTATATTTGTTAGTTTTTGTTGAATATCCACTTCCCACTATGATCTATTTATAAAAATCAATCCTCAGGCCAGAGATTTAGCTCAGTAGTTCCAAGGCCTGCCTCACAAGCACAAGGTCCTGAGTTCAATCCCTGGTAACCACATACAATGCTGGGCGTGGTGACTCATGCCCACCAGCAACCAATATCACATACCACTGTACCAGGCATGGTGGTTCATGCCTGTCACCCCAACACTCGGGAGGCAGAGACAGGAGGATTGCTGAGTTCGAGGCTTGCCTGGGCTACATAGAGAGCTCAGAGCCAGCCTGAACTACAAAACAAGACCCTGTCAAAAATAAAAAATCAATCCTCATATGTTGAGGATCCATCTCAATAGTACAGCACTTGCCTAGCACATATAAGGCCCTGGTTTCAATCCCAACACTGAAAAAAAATTTACATAAAAAGCTCTAGTAATGGAACTCATAACTGACTATAATAAATATGATACATAATCCAAAGAGTTATTTTTATTTTATTTTCCAAAAGTTCATTTAGCACAGGTACTTCATTTAACAAATGGATACGGAGCTCCAGTGATGCAATAGGTTAGCATGCAGTACTTATACAACAAATGGATATTAACTTCTTTACTCATTTGTTTTCAACTACAGCCAACTAAATATATAGTGGGTCTTGCATAAAACTCCACTCATTCTATGCTTCCTTTCTGTACACATTTCTTAGACATTTGTATTCCCTGTTTAAATTCAAATATTCTCTGTAAATGAGAGACCTCAAGAATGTGGCTTTTACATATGTTTTTACCAACTTTCAATAAAATTTTACCCAAGCATTCATGCATTTGCCCTGAGTAAGTATGACTTAAGACTATTGTGGATGATTATAAAAAGATACTCATGATAAAAAGTCAAATGATAACATGATGAACCGAATCATTCTATGCTTTTTTATTTCACACATCTAGAGCTGGCAACCTTATTTTTAAACAGAATATCATGAGGAGGCTTATGCAGTAAATAATACTTTCTTCTCTTAGTATTTCTTTCCTTCTTCCCTCCTTCTCTTTCCCTAGAAACAAGGTTCCATCCTGCCCTCACCCTTAGAGGGAGGACTACCTCTGCCCACACCTGGGGGAGCTGAAAGGACAGAAGCAGTATCCAAAACAGTCCCAGGTCCCACAGAAATTCAAGCAATAAGTTCTCTGGCCCTCCTCATTTAACTGATCCTATGTCTGCTGCCTGGAGCCTCTGATTCCCCATATTTTCTTTTTTGATCACAATTGGAAAAGTTATAATTAGGGAAATTGACTGATGGAGGTCTTCAGTCTCACTGAGTACTTGGTTTTTGGAAGACCCTTTCATGTGATTCTTGAGTAAGGTGTAAGCAGTGACATACATTTACTGTTACACAACTATTAACTTATTGCCTCTGCAGTATATAAACTACATATAACTCTATACAATTTAACATTTAATTTCATTTTTCCAAGCTATACTTAATCTTGTTCTTTAAGCAAAGATTCTCTAACAAGTCAAAAATCACTCCACTGTCCCAGTTGGGTAATGTTTATGAGAAAAACACTAATGGAGTTACTTTTTTCTCATGAGTCTATGTTTATGCATCTTGAAATAGTTGAATAAGTGATGAAACTGAAACTTTTACTCATCATCACCAGAAATATGGTGGAAAGGGTACGTCTAACCCATGGGGAAAATAAGGAGTAATGGGAAACATGTTTTCAATTGTACTCAGCTACATGAGAACTATAACATCAAAACATTCCTTTGAGACATGACTTACCAGCCTCAGTAATTTTATAAGTAAAAATTTTCCTGGAAGAAGTTGTTGATTCTAAAAATACTCTAAAATTATCCTTAAGACTTTGTTGTATATTACAAGGAATTCAAATACATGGGGAAGAAGAATCACATCCTCCACTAAAACTCTCTTACTTAACAAAGGCTATAAAAACTTCACAATATTAGTTTAGGTCAGTAGTTTTCCAGCAGTAGTGTATATAAAAATCATTTGGAGAGCTTGTTAACCAGAACTTCTGATTCACTCAGGGAGAGGTGAGTTCTGAGAATGCACATTCTAAAAAGTTCCTTTGAGCCAGAGACTTAGCTCAGTAGTTCCAGTGCCTGTCTCCCAAGCGCAAGGTCCTGAGTTCGATCCCTGGTAACTACATAACAATGCTGGGTGTGGTGACTCACACCCACCAGCAATCAATACCATATACTACAGTGCCCGGCGTGGTGGCTCACGCCTGTAATCCTAGCACTCAGGAGGCAGAGGCAGGAGGATTGCTGAGTTCAAGGCTTGCCTGGGCTACACAGTGAGCTCAGAGCCAGCCTGAACTACAAAGCAAGACCCTGTCCCAAAGAAAAAAGAAGCTCCTTTGACACTGATGCTATAGATCCAGGGACCACACTTAAAGATTTACGGGTGGCATAAGCAAACTACTGTATTTATATCATGTTTTACTATCAGTGTACTTTACAGAAAGGTAGAAATTAAATAGACAAGACTGATGACTCTTATCATTGCCTAAAATAGAAAAATCTACAGTAGATGACTAAAACTTTAACTATTTCAAGATACAAGGTTTACATGATTAATTTGGAATGTCAGCTTAACTAGGCTGAGGGATACCTAGAAAACTGGTAAAGCATCCCTTCTAAGTATGTTATTGAAAGGTTTTCCAGGGAAGATGAGTGTGTGGATCAGCAAACTGAATGAAGAAGCCTCACTTTCAGTATGGGCAGGCACCATACAATTGTCTGGGGACCCACTAGAACAGGAAAGTAGAGGAAACTTTGAATCTTCCTCCAACTGAACCATTTTCTTCTACTGCTGCCCTTGGACATTAAACTCTATATGTTCTTGAAACTTCAGACTCCAGGACTTGTTCTGGGCGCTCTTTGGGCTTTTGTACTTTGGGGCTCAGACTGAAGATATCTGAGGCTTTCTTCACTGTGGAGTAGGCCACAGTGATCTTCAGCTTACATACAGCTATCATGAAATTGTTCTGCCTCTGTAATCATGTGAGCCATTCCCCTAATAACTCCCTCGAATAAATACAACCTATTGGTTCTCTGGAGAACCATGACCACCGGAAAGGACAAAGGCCAACCAGTGGGATAGTGAAATGCCCAAGGTATCAAATTAGCTTCCACTTTTTCTAGCCTATGACCTCAACTCATTTAACCTTCTCATTGAAAAGAACCTCTGAACACCCTGCCAAATGTCATTAGTGCCACCTCTGAAGCAAAAGATGTCTGATTAGAGAAATTGGAAGTACAAATTGAAGAACCCTAGGAAAGAAGATTATGAAAAATGAAGCTTTCAAAAAAAAAACAAACACAAATCTCACATGTAGTCTATTATCATGACAATTTCCTTAGTCTGCCATGGAAAATTTATTCTGAATTGCAAAAGTAGCTCACAGCTTCATTGTGAAAATAACTATTCTGTCTAAAGTGTACATTGGATGAAAGATACCCTGTTCAACAAGTGGTTCAGGGAAAAGTAGATATCTGTTTAGACTAGTATCTCTTCATGTACTAAATTAAAAGCAAAATGGATCAAAGATCTAAACAGTAAAATAGAAACATAAACCTACTAAAAGATAAAATAGGTAAAACACTTGAAGCCATAGATACAGTAAAGAATTTTTCTAAACAGGATTCCAATTGCACAAGAAATAACAGTGAGAGTCAATAAATGGGTTTATATCAGACTAAAAGGCTTCTGAATAGCAAAAGAATCTATCAGTACTGTGGAGACAACCTACAGAATGAGAAAAAAAATGCCAGCTAGTCCTCAGACAATAAAGTAATATGTAGAATCTATAATGAAAAAATTAGACCACCTAAAATTAAAGATCCAGTCAATGGACAAGACAATGAAAAGACACTTCACAGAGGGAGAAGTACAAATGGTCAAAAATATATGAAAAAATATACAACATTCCTAACTAATAGATAAATGCAAATAAAAACAGCACTAAGATTCTATCCTATTCCAGAAAGAATGGCAATCATCAAGAAATCAAGCAATAACAAATGCTGGCATGGCTGTGGTGAAAAAGAAACACTCTTACATTTTTGATGTGAATATAAACTAGGACACTTATGGAAATCACTACAGAGATTTCTCAAAAAACTAAAATTAGAAATTCCAGGACTTCCACCACCTGCAAGCAGCCTGCCTGCCACCAGACCCAGGCCAGCAGACCCAGGGACCTCCAACCACCTGTGGTGTATCTGGGTAAGGGCCCAGAGGCTGCGCAATGACTTCTGCTGCCTACAAGCAGCTGGCCTGTCACCGGACTCAGGCCAGCCACCCCAGGAACTTCCATCCACCCCAGGGCAGGTCTGGGTAAGCATGGAGGAGGCTGCTCAGTGACTTCCGCCACCTGCAAGCAGCCTATCTGCCACCAGACCGAGGCCAGTCACCTTGAGGGACATCCATCCACCCCAGGTGAGTCTAGCCTACCCGCCACTGGACTCAGGCCAGAAGCCTCATTCCTATTTACATGAGTCTGGGTAAGCACCACTTAGGTTGTGCAGTGATTTACAGTTTTTGCCAGCACAACAGAAATGAGAAAAAAAATTCAAGAACACAGACACAAAGATCACCACCACAGGAGAGTACAGGGAAAAGGGAAATGGAACAAAATGAAGTTCAATCTCTAGGACTCTCTCTCTGTACTGGTAACAAAAGCAGATCTACTAAAATGGAAATCAGAATTGATCTCTGAGATGAAAACAGATGCTGGTCACAGTGAAGGACTTCATTAAAGAAGAGATCAGGAACATTATAGAAGCTCAGATAACAAAAGCAATGGAACATTATAAAGAGCTTCAAGCAGAGGTTCAGGTGATCAAAAACGAGAATGAAAGTTTGTGAAGTAGGATGAATGAAGCTGAAAACCAATTTCAGACCTAGAAGACAGGCTCACAGCCAATGAACAGGAAAGGAATAACTTATGGAAAATGGTAAGGGACCATGAGAAATCAATCCAACAGCTCCTAGATGACTCAAAGAAGAATAACATATGGTTGATGAGAGTCAGTGAAGAAGTAGGAGACAGTACAAAAGACATTAAAAAAGAAACAGTTTACAAATAAAATGGCAGAAAACTTCACAGGAAAAGGAAAAGAATTGGACATACAGATAAACGAGACATAGAGGACTCCAAAAGCCCATGATACTAAAAAATCTACACCCAGGCACATAATTATCAAGGTTCCAGATACCCAACAAAAGAATGAAATACTGGAAGCAGCTAGGGAAAAGGAAATAAAACACATACAAAGGGAAGCCCCTCAGGATCACAGCAGACTTTTCAATGCAAATGCACAACACCAGGAGAGCCTGGAGGTAAGTGTTTCAAGCATTGCAGGAAAACAACTTCCAACCTAGATTGATGTATCCTGCAAAACTATCATTCAAAATCAGTGGAGAAATAAGATACTTTCATGACAAAGAACACCTGAAGAACTTCTCAATTACAAAATCTGCACTCCAAAACATTCTGAAGAATATCTTAGAGAAAAACAATGAAGGTCAAAAACTCATGAGACAGCAGAGAGAATTTATTGAGCAAGACATGAAACTGAGTGGAAAGGGAAAAAGCAAAGAATAAAAAAGCATGAATAGGATAATACCATGAGAGGAAAAATCAGGCCCTCTCAGTCATAACCATTAATGTTAATGGACTCAATGGGCCAATTAAAGGACACAGACTAGCAGAATGGATTAAGAAACAAGATCCTACATACAATATGCTGCATACAAGAAACACCCTAATTCAGAAAGAAAGCCACAGACTGAAAGTAAAAGGATGGAATACAATACACTATGAAACAGGAAACTGAAAAAAGCAGAAGTAGCTGTCCTATTTGCAGACAAAATAGATTTCAAACCAAAATTAATTAAGAGAGACAAAGAAGGACACTACATCCTTATACATGGAACAATCCAAGAGCAAGAGATGACATTCATATATATTTATGCACCAAATGCCAATGCACCCAACTATATAAAAAAAAATATTAACAGATATGAAAACCCTGATAACCACTAATACAATAGTGGTATGGGACTTCAATACCCCGCTATCACAACTAGACAGATCAACTGGACAAAAAAATCAATAATGAAATACTTGAACTGAACCAAATCTTTGAACAAATGAACTTAATAGATGCCTACAGAGTATTTCATCTGAGGAAACAGAATACACATTCTTCTCAGCTGCCCATGGGTCATTCTCCAAAATAGACCACATACTAGTTCACAGAACATGTTTAAGTAAGTGCAAAGGAATTGAGGTCATCCCGTGTATACTGTCAGACCATAATGCCTTGAAATTAGAGCTGAATAGCAAAAGAAATTCCAAGACTGTCACAAACACATGGAACTTGAATAATACTCTGTTGACCAACCAATGGGTCACAGAAGAAATCAGGAAAGAAATTGAACAGTTTTTACAATTAAACAATAATCCCAGTACAACTTACAGGAACTTATGGGATACAAGGAAAACAGTTCTATGAGAGAAATTCATAGCAGTAAATGCCTACAACAAGAAAATAGAGTGAGCTAAACCTCAAGCTACTAGAAAAAGAGGAGCAAAACAAACCCAAAGCTTGTACTAGGGAGGAAACTGTAAGGATCAGGGCAGAAATTAATTCAATGGAAAGTAAGAGAACCATACAAAAAAAATAAACAAATCCAAGAGTTGGTTCTTCAAAAAGATTAACAAAATTGACAGGCCCCTAGCCAACCCTATCAAACAAAGGAAGGAAAAAGCTCAAATCCATGCTATTAGGAATGAAAAATGGGAAATCACCACTGACCCAATGGAAGTGCATAGGATAATAAACATGCACTTTGATAATTTGTATTCCATAAAATGGAAAATATGAAAGAAATGGTCAGATTCCTAGACACATATGAACTTCCAAAGCTGAATGAAGAGAATATAAAAATATTAAATACCCCAATGTCATTTGTGAAATTGAACATATAATAAAAAAATCTACCAACAAAGAAAAGTCCTGGTCCTGATGGCTTTACTGCTGAATTCTATAAGACTTTCAAAGAAGAGTTAATACCACTTCTCAAACTCTTTAATGAAATGGAAAGGGAAGCAATACTCCCAAATTCATTTCTTAAAGCAACCATTTCCTTGATTCCAACAGAAGAAAAAGATCCAACCCCAAAATCAAACTATAGGCCAATCTCCCTAATGAACATTAATGCAAAAATCCTCAACAAGATTCTGGCAAAGAGAATACAGAAAATTATCAAGATCATCAACCCTGAATAAGTTGGATTCAGCCCACGGATGAAAGGACGCTTCAACATACATAAACCAATAACATTATTCACTATATCAACAGACTCAAAAGACAAAAACGATATGGTCATCTCAATATATGCAGAGAAAGCATTTGACAAAATCCAACACCCATTAATGATCAAAACCCTACAGAAACTCGGAATAGATGGGATGTATCTCAACCTAATAAAAGCTGTTTATGAGAAACCAACAGCCAGCATCATCCTAAATGGTTAAAAACTGAAACCTTTCACACTAAGATCAGGAACAAGACAAGAATGTCCACTGTCACCACTCCTGTTCAATAGAATGCTAGAAACATTAGCCATTGTAGACAATCAAAAGAAATAAAAGGAATAAAGATAGGAAAAGAAGGGGCCAGAGATTTAGCTCAGTGGTTCCAGAGCCTGCCTTGCAAGCACAAGGCCCTGAGTTCAATCCCCAGTAACCACATACAATGCTGGGCGTGGTGAACATGCCCACCAGCCATCAATACCACATACCACAGTGCCGGGCATGGTGGCTCATGCCTGTAATCCCAGCACTTAAGAGGCAGAGACAGGAGGATTACTGAGTTCAAGGCTTGCCTGGGCTACATAGTGAGCTCAGGGCCAGCCTGAACTACAATGTGAGACCCTGTCTCAAAAAAAAAAAGATAGGAAAAGAGGAAGTTAAATGGTCATTATTTGCCAATGACATGATACTCTATCTAGAAGACCCTAAAAACTCCACCAAACAACTGCTAGACTTAATCACCAAATTTAGTAGGGTAGCTGGATACAAGGTCAATGCCCAAAAATCAATCGTATTTTTATACACAAATAATAGATCCATAGAGAAAGAAATTGGGGATTCAGTCCCTTTTACAATAGCACTCAGAAAAATGAAATACCTAGGAGTCAATCTAACAAAGGAGGTAAAGGACCTCTACTCTGAAAACTACAACACTCTGGAAATGGCAATTGAAAAGGATATCAGAAAATGGAAAGACATCCCTCATTCCTGGATAGGAAGAACAAACACCATCAAGAATGGCTTTACTCCCATGACTACTATATAAATTCAGTGTAATCTCAGTTGAAATCCCAACAGCATATTTCACAGATCTAGAGAAAAGCATCCAAAAATTCATCTAGAACTACAAGAGACCTAGAATAGCAAAAGCAATTCTAGGAAACAAGGACATGGCAGGGGGTATCACTTTCCCCAACTTGAAACTTTACTACAAAGCCACTGTGATAAAAACAGCATAGTACTGGCAAAGAAACAGACCTGAGGATCAGTGGAATAGATCAGAAGATCCAGAAACAATGCCAGATACATTAAGCCATCTCATCTTTGACAAAGGAACCAAACATCCTCAATGGAGGAAAGGTAGCCTCTTTAACAAACGGTGCTAGAAAAACTCGGTTTCAACATGCCAGAGGCCAAAGCTAGATCCATCTCTTACACTATGTACTAAACTAAAATCAAAGTGGATGAGAGACCTAAATAGTAAAACAGAGACTCTAAACCAGCTGCAAAACAGGTTAGGTAAAACTCTTAAAGACATTGGCTTAGGGGAAGACTTAATGAATAAAACATCTATAGCACAAGAACTACTAGAATAATCAACTACTAGAATAAATCAACAAATGGGATATCTTTCTATTAAAAAGCTTCTGCACAGTAAAAGAAACCATCAGCAGAGAAAAAAGGCAACCAACAGTATGGGAAAAAATCTTTACCTGCAATTCTTCAGACAAAGGGCTACTATCTAGCATATATAAAGAGCTTTAAAAAATGTCCCCCAAAATTTAAAGATCCAATTAAAAAATGGGCATCTGAAATGAACTGACACTTTTCAGAGGAAGAAGTAAAAGCAGCTAAGAAGTATATGAAGAAATGCTCGACATCACTGGCCATTCGAGAGATGCAGATGAAAACAACGCTGAGATTTCATCTCACTCCACAAGAATGGCTGCTATATCAAAATTAGCCAGGAACAAATGCTGGTGAGGTTGTGGAGAAAAAGGAACCCTTCACCACTGTTGGTGGGAATGTAGAGTAGTCCAACCATTATGGAGATCAGTGTGGAGATTCCTCAAAGAACTAGGATTAGAGGTTCCATTTGACCCTGCTACCCCCCTCCTAGGGATATACACAAAAGAATTACAAGATTCATATCACAGCAACATATGTGCACCCATGTTTATAGCAACTCAGTTTGTGATAGCTAACTCTTGGAAACAACCCAAATGCCCATCAACTCTAGAATGTATAAAGATGTGTTTTTTTTATATTACTCTGCCATAAAGAATGATGTGATTGAATCATTTATACTCAAATGGACGTACCTCCAGGACATACTCATAAGTGAAATCAATAGGTCACAGATGTGTAAATGCCATATATGTTCTCTGGTATGAGAAACTGAAGTTATAAATGAGTTCTAGAATGCATGATTGATTTTGTGAAATAGTAAATATTCAAACAGCAATGGGGTTGGGGGTAAATAGTGAAGAAGGAAAAATTTGATGCTAAAAAAAGGAAACAGTGCTTTTGTATATAGGGGTGGGGAAAGGTAGGGTGAGTAGGGGAGGGGGGAAAATGAGAACTAAGTTGTGTCAAATACTGGTACAAATTCTCAATGTGGAGTGTAACTGTGATGTGTATATATAATGTACCAATACAAAAAAGAAATTCCATTTGATCCAGCTATCTCCTTCTAGATCTTTTCCTCAATGCCTTAAGAGAACATATTGCAGCAATATATACCTACATGTTTATAGCAGCACAATTCCCAGTAGCTAAATCCTAGAGGCACAGATGATTGGATAAGGAAAATGTGATATCTATCTATAATGAAATACTACTTGGCTATAACGAAGGAAAAAGAGACATTTGTAGGAAAATTGATGTATCTGGAAAATATAAGGCTAAGTGAAATATGGACATACAAGTTTAAATACTGTATAGTACCTCTATGTGAGTAATGGAAAGTAAAAACAAAGAGAATAATAAAGAATAGATAGAAGGATACAGGGAGACAGATTTCTTGCAATAAGGAATTGGTCCAAGGGAACAAGGGCAAGGGGTGAGGAGGACAGGAAGGGTAAATAAGTAGAGTAAAAATATGCCATGTACAGAAACCTAATAACTTCAGTGAATGTAGATATTATATGCCATAGCACCAGCTATGATTAATAATATCAACAAGAAAGAAAATCACAACAGAACACAAGAGAAGTGAGGCAGTGGAGAAAGAAAGAAGAGAATAAAAAAAGAAATATGCTATAATATATACCTGTACCCACTCCAAGACAATTGTAAAATGCATGTACTGCAAACATGTAGTAATTTAAAAGACTTTAAAAAAGAAAATAATTTTTCCAATCTTTCTTCCGTTTTCATTTGTATTTTTTTCTTCCTTCCATTCTATTTCCTAACTGTGGAAACTTCCTATTGGAATTTTTCATGATATAATACCAATATGAAGGACATAATTTATATAATTTTATTTAAAATAGTCATGTTATAATGTTTCTATAGGACAGTTTCGCTGTATAAATCAAAATACTCTAAAAAGTATATTATCTTTGATATAGAAAATCCATTTTTAGAATTTATTCTGAGGGAAGTTAACATGAATATAGCATCGAGCACTTAACATTGTTATTCACCATAGTAAGGGTTATTTTTACATATCGTGAAATCTTAAGTGGCTAATAAAATAGTATTTTTTAATCCATGACTCATTAAAGCCAATTATTTAAATATAAAAGAATTTATAATTGTCATAGAAAGATATCCAGGATATATTACATTAGGAAAACAAGTTGAAAGGAATACATTTTAAATTAGTTTGGAAAAATGTGCATTGAAATAAGTGAAAGACCACAAGTATACATTGGAAGTTTAACCAATAATCTCATTATTAGAGGCTAATAATTATTCTAATAATTATTTTACTTATCCAAATCATCTATGACAAATATAAGATTTATAAGAAATATAAAATTTAAATTCAAATTATTTCAGTATGTTTAAATAGTAATACAGGTAATTTTTGTTTCACAGAAGGTAGCAATGACACCTGAGAACTTTTTAAAAAGTTTGTTTTTCACTTTTGTTTTTGTGATACTGGGGATGGAATCCAGTTCCTTCACACTGAGCTACATCCCAATCCCCTTTGTTTTTTATTTTTTATTTTAAAACAGGGTCTTGCTACGTTACTAAATTAGTGGGACTGGTACTTAGAATCCTCCTACCTCATCCTCCCAGAGTTCTGGAACTTCAGATGTGTGCCACCATGCCTAGCAAATACTCATTTTATTTTCACATATATACAAATACTTGACCAAACAATTACACCTCCAAGTCACAAACAAAACTTATTTCTATGAAAATATTGTATAGTAGACAAGAACAGACCAAGCTTTAAAGACACAGCTTTGTGTCTGTGTGTGCATGCGTGCAGCCATGTGTGTGTTGAACTGGGGTTTGAACTCAACCTTTTATACTAACATACATCCCCAAACCCTTTTTCATTTTTTGAGATAGGGTCTTGCTAAGATGCTAGATGCCCAGTATGAGCTCAGAACTTGTGATTCTCCAGTCTTAAACTCCCTGTGTGCTGGGATTATAGGTGTGCACTACCATATCCAGCTAGAGAGAGAGACACATAACTGAAAGAAACTTTTGGTTATTATGGTGCTACTGAGTTAATTTAGTTAATTCTTTCTCTTAAAAAAATCAACCAAATATACATGACTTATTGTTTTTAGTTTGTATTAAGTAGTAACTTCATAAGAAGGCAAATATTCTAATATGTGCTTATGAAGAACACATTTTTTTCATTTAATGAGTTTATTTGTACATTTCAGGTTTATGTTGTGATCACATTCATCACTCACAGTTTGTACTTGTACATGATATATCTTGATTCATATTTTTTCTCATTTCCTTGCCCTTGCTTTAACTGCCCCAACTTCCATATACATAAGCTTATTTTCAATTTTTCCTTTTCACCATCAAATTTGTCTTTCTCTTTGCTTTCCCATTCTCCAATTTCCCTTCTCCTTTGACCATTTTCTTCCTATTTCACAATACTTATACATTTTGGACCTCATTTACACCTTCATTTTCTCACACTAGAGAAATGATGTGGTATTTACACATCTGTATCCTGTTTATTTCATTTGTGAGTACTGCCTCAAGGTGCATCCCTTTAGCTATAAATATTTCAAGTTGATCTTTCTTTATGGCTGTGTAGTATTCTATTTTGTAGAAAACCATATCTGATGTATATATTCACCAACTGAGGAGCTTTTGGGCTGCTTCAAGATTTAGCTATTTAAAAAATTGCCACTATAAACATGGATGTGAATATATCACTGTGGTATGAAGTTTTTAACTATTTTGTGAATATACCCAGTGGGGGAAGAGTAGGATCAAATAAACCTCTAATCCTAGCTTTTTGAGGAATTTCCTCACTGTTATCCACAATAGTTGTACCAGTCTACATTTCCACCAACAATGGAGAAGTCCCTTTCTCCCCACATCCCTGCCAGCATTTACTATTGGTTGATTTCTCGAGCATGCATTCTTTCTGGAGTGAAATAAATCTCAGCATTGATTTCATCTGCATCTCTCAAATGACCAGTGATGTTGAACATTTTTTCAGATATTTGTTGCTTCTACTTCTTCATCTGAAAACTGCCTGTTCATTTCAGATGCCCATTTTTAATTAGGTTTTTTAATAGGGGTCTAACTTTTTATATTCTCCATATAGTCTAGATAGTAGTTCTTTGTCTCAGGAACAGCCAGTATAAAAATTTTTTCCCATATTTACATTGTCTCTGTGTTCTGTTGGTGGTTTTTCTTGCTATGCAGAAGCTTTTTAATAAGATGAAATCCCAATGGTTGATTCTTTGTGCTAGTTCCCATGCTACTGAGATTTTGTTCATAGTCTTTTCCTATGCCAATGTCTCCAAGAGTTCTACCTAACCTGTCTTCCAGCAGGTTTAGTTTTTCTGGCTTTTGGGGTTTTTTTGTTTTTGTTTTTAGTGTTTCTGTTTTAATGTTTAAGTTTCTAATCTACTTTGATTTTTAGCTTAGTACAGGGTGAAAGAAATAGGTCTAGTTTTAATCTCTGATAGATTGAAACCCATTTTTTCCAGTACCATTTATTAAAGAGGCTGTCTTTCCTCCATGAAGGGTGTTTGGCTCCTTTGTGAAAGATGGGGTGGTTTATTTAGTATGTCTGGAATTGTTTCTTTATCTTCTTGTCTGTTCCATTGATCCTATGGTCTGTTTATTGCCAGTACCATGCTTTTTTTTTTTCAATTACAGTGGCTTTGTAGTACAGTTTCACACTGGGGATTGTGATACCTGCTGTCATGATCTTCTTGCCTAGAATTGCTTTTGCTATCCTAAATCTCTTCTGGTTCCAGATGAATTTTTGTATTATTAAGAACACAAACTTGGGCCAGAGATTTAGCTCCGTGGTTCTGCCGCCTGCCTAGCAAGGGCAAAATCCCGGTAACCTCATACAATGATATGATCTCAGGGACATGGTGACTCATGCCTACCAGCAATCAGTACCACACCCCACAATGCTGGGCGTGGTGGCTCACGCCTATAATCCCAGCACTCAGGAGGTTGAGGCAGGAGGATTGCTGAGGTCGAGGTTTACCTGGGATACATAGCGAGCTCAGAGCGAGCCTGAACTACAAAGCAAGACCCTGTCTAAAAAAAAAAAAAAACACGCAAACTTAATTTTCTCTAGTTACTGTTCCCCAAAATGTTCTGCATCCAAGTGTGACCAACACTATTACTTATAGAATAGAAACTATAACCTACTCAGGAACATGGGAGTATTTCTGCATTATGGTATCTTTTCCTTCATATTGAAGTGTGAATAGCAAGCATTTACATTTTCTTTGCACAGGCCAACTTCTGTTTTTAAAACATTAGTGGTAGATTCTTTTTTTTTTTTAAAGACTTCCTCAAAATTGGAATCTATTAAGTGTTAGCTCCAAACCTTGCATTGATTGCACTGTAGTTGTGATTTAATTCATCAAAAGGTCCCAGATTCTGGGAATTTTCAGCTATACTGCTGAAAAATTTTTTAAAGATAATGTCTAGGGCCAGAAGGTTAGCTCAGTGGTTCCAGCGCCTGCCTCGCAAACCCAAGGTCCTGAGTTCATCCCGGGTAACCACATACAATGCTGGGTGTAGAGACTCACGCCCACCGGCAATCAATACCACATACCACAGTGCTGGGGGGTGGTGGCTCACGCCTGTAATCCCAGCACTCGGGAGGCAGAGACAGGAGGATTGCTGAGTTCCAGGTTTGCCTGGGCTACATAGTGAGCTCAGAGCCAGCCTGAACTACAAAGCAAGACCCTGTCTCAAAAAAAAAAAAAAAAAAAAAGATAATCTCTAAATTATATAAGGTTATTTCTACCTCTGTGACTTTCTTCTAGAGGTGCCTTCTTGCTTAAACATTCTTCACTTTATACAAACTCCAAAAACATGATAAAAATAATACAAATAATTCTCATTATTCTGGTGCACCCTTTTAAAAACCATAAACTGGAAACAATTACAAAAGCTATTTATAAACACTCATTATTGCAGATGGAATTTTCTGTTTGTTCAAAGTAAACAGTGAAAGACAACTTCCTGTTGAGAAATCAAAAACTAAGTGAACTGCTATAGAAGCGCCCACAAACACAAACAGCAACTTTTAATCTACTATTTAATTTAATGTGAGACTTGTTTTCATTACTGGGCTATAGATTACACTTAATTTTGTTCATGTGTAATTAAATGTAATGCTCTCTTTTGAGCATTCAAACTAATTTATATCCTTAACTTTATTTTAGAAAAAAGAATATTACTTCTGAAAATTTCTAGATCCCAACTGTTTAGATGCAAGCTTGAGTGATTGATATCACTCAGTTGATAAGAATATCATTATTTCTGAAATTCTTTGAAGTTTTCACAATTCATTCCATAATTTAATCCCATAAATATCAAATCAAATATTACTAAAAATTATAAGTACATAACTTCTTCAGCATTTTTCTTGTTGCTGAGACAAAATACTGAACATCCAAAGTTAAAGCAATAAAGATTTACTGTAGTTCACAGTGTGTAGGGGATTCTGTCCATAGTCAGGTGCCTCCAAGGCAGGGCATTATGGCAGAGAATTATTGCAGAGGAGAAACAGTACATGCCAAAGTAGAGCAGGCAGAAGGCATCAAGCAGCAAGTAATGGCAGAGATCCTTTTTCTTCCCCTTATTCCATCCAGTCTATCCAATCACAGGTCAGGTAGCACTCACTCCCAGGTTGGGCCACGCTTAATCCCAGCATCGCATCCTTAATCTCAGCATCAAACATCCTATATCCAGTCACCTCTGAAAAACCACACCTATGACCTCATGAGGCTTTGAGGAGACATCTAGATTCAAGCTATCACAATACTATTTTCATTTTCATAACAGAGGAATTGAGAAATTTTTGAACTATTATAGTCACTGAGCTCATTTTAAAATAAAAATTCTTGGGCCAGAGATTTAGCTCAGTGGTTCTAATGCCTGCCTAGCAAACACAAGGTCCCTGGTTCGATCCCTGGTAATCACATAAACAATACCAGGTTGGTGACTCACGCCCATCAGCAATCAATACGACATACCACACTGCCAGGCATGGTAGCTCATGCCTGTAATCCTAGCACTCGGAAAGCAGAGGCAGAAGGATTGCTGAGTTTTAAGCTTGGCTGCGCTATATAGTGAGCTCAGGGCCAGACTGAACTACAAGATGAGACACTGTCTCAAATAGATGATAGATAGATAGATAGATAGATAGATAGATAGATAGATAGATAGATAGATAGATAGATAGATAGATAAATTCTTATTTGAGCTTCACAATGATTGAAATATATAATATTCTCTAAGTGAGAAATCTTAAAGAATCTTTAATGTTTGGTTCCAAAACTAAATAATAAAAGTGATAAGCTCAGGCCAATAACCTGTTAAAATATAAGAAAATATCTACAGACTATGATTATTCTATATTCACATTCTTAAATTTATGTTTGAAGTTTCCATTTAATATTTTGCAAACAAACATCCTCACCCTCAGAATAATTCAAGTAGGTCATTGAATTTTGCAAATAAGAGTCTTAAGAGCCTTTCAACAAAAATCAAACTTCCAGTATGTAAGAGACAATATTTTCATACATAAATTCACAAAATAAAATTCTTTGAAAGTTAATTTAATTTGAAGAGTTAATTTTAATTTGAAAATTAAGCAGATCAATTTTTTTCCTCCCACCCTTCATATCCTTCATCCATCTCTTCCTCCCACTCATCCCTACACAAGGCAGTAACCATGCCAGAGAGAATAAAATAGTAGTCACACCCTCTAACCCCCAGAGGTGCACAATACAGTGGAAGAGACTCAGAAAACTAATGTAACTTGAGGAAAAAAATCTTACAGACTTTTAACAAAATTTTAGAGTTTATAAGAACAAGTGATAAAAATTTGTGTATATTTTAATACATCTTTACCAATCCTTTATCATTTTGAATTTAACCTTTGAAGTAACATTGTTTAAAACCCCTAGCAAGCACCAATATTCCCATTGTGAATTTCAGTTCAGTAAATGGTCAAGAAATATTTTTAAAACTGCTCACTATTCACCAGGGAAATGCAAATCAAAACCACAATAAAGCTATTGTCTTACCTCAGTCAGAATATCTACTATCAGAACAACAAAAAATCACAAATTCTGGCAAGGATGTAGAGAAAGGGAAACTCTTATACACTGTTGGTGGGAATGTAAAATAGCATAGGCATTATGGAAAACAGTATGGCAGTTCCTCAAAAATTAAATGTAGAACAACCATACTGAGTCTGCAATCCCACTGCTGGTTATATAACCATAGAAACGGAAATAGTACATCAAAGAAATACCTACATCTTCATGCTTATTGTCACTTTACTTAAATAGCCAACATATGGATCAAGTAAAGTATCCATCAATGAATGAATAAAGAAAATGTGTTACATATACACAATGGAATATTATTGAGTAAAGAAGTAAATTCTGGGCCAGAGGGTTAGCTCAGTGGTTCTGGCACCTGCCTTGCAAGCGCAAGGTCCTGAGTTCAATCCCTGGTAACCACATACAATGCTGGGCATGGAGACTCACGCGCACCAACAATCAATACCACATACCACAGTGCTGGGCGTGGTGGCTCACGCCTGTAATCCCAGCACGTGGGAGGCAAAGACAGAATTGCTGAGTTCAAGGCTTGCCTGGGCTACATAGTGAGCTCAGAGCCAGCCTGAACTACAAAGCAAGACCCTGTCTCAAAAAAAAAAAAAAAAAAAAAAAGAAGTAAATTCTGCCATTTGCACTAACATGTATAAACTGAAGGACATCGTGTGAAAAAAAAAAATAAGGCAGGCCACAGAAAGACAAATACTCCATCTTCCAATTCATATGTGGAAGATAAAAGGCTGATATTAGAGAAGTAGAAAGTGAAAAAGAAGTCACTAAAGTCTAAGGAAGGTGGGAGTACACAGGAAGGCTGATAAAACGTACCAACACAATTAGAGAAGAGAAATAAATTCTAGTCTTCTTATCATATAGTGGGGTGTCTACAGTTTACAATGATATCATATATCTCTGAGTCCCCAACACATAAAAAAATATTAATTACAGTGGATCCTCAAGTTACAACCAGCCTGACATAAAAACAAGTGGGGGCCCGAGGGTTAGCTCAGTGGTTCCGGCGCCTGTCTCGCAAGCTCAAGGTCCTGAGTTCGATCCCCGGTGACCACATACAATGCTGGGCATGGAAACTCATGCTCACCAGCAATCAATACCACATACCACAGTGCCAGGCGTGGTGGCTCACACCTATAATCCCAGTACTCGGGAGGTAGAGACAGGAGGATTGCTGAGTTCCAGGCTTGCCTGGGCTACATAGTGAGCTCAGAGCTAGCCTGAACTACAAAGCGAGACCCTGTCTCAAAAAAAAAAAAAAAGAACTGGGTTACTACTGGAATTTTAATTTTAATTTACAACCAAAATCTTGAGTTATCATCCAAATGCCAGCTGCTTGTGCTTCTAGATTGTCTCAGATACAGATATAATGCTAAAGGAGTTCTGGAAAAACCATTACCTCCTTTTCTGTATGGAGTTCATTGAGAAATCCTGGCCTAATGTGTTTCTAAGGACACTCAGATCTGCCTGTACACAAGCAAGACTTTGAAGGTAGTACAGAGTAGCCTGAGCATTTAGCTAACTAAATTGAGTTACTAGTGCTTGAGAACAAATTCTGTTCATAAGCCAAGCCCACTGTACCTGATTTGATCATTACATATTCTACAATTCCATAATCAAATTGCCACACTATACCCTCTAAGTATGTGTAGTTATTACTTTTCAACTAAAAACTAACTAAATGAAGCAGCCACTTTCAGTGTTTTCCATAAATAGACTTTATGTAATGCCATAAGAACTTTTAGTGTAAAACTTAAAAAGAAATAGTATTTGTATTTTAAAGTAATACATTAAATTTATCATAGTAGGAAGACTTTAAAAATGCAATTTTTCAGAGACAGTGATAGGACAGGATATGAGAATGTAATGCTTTTCATCACAAAAGTTATACTTTCTTTTATGACTTGAAAAAAAGGATATGATAAAGAAAAGACATTGCTATTTCCAGTTTTGCATGTTTGTGGTGCTTTAGACCTGAATGAGATCTTCCTTCAACCAGCCCTCTTCTTTAGCCATCTAACAAAAGCTGGAGTCCCACAGACATCAAGCAGAGAAGAAAGGACAGTTTCCTTTGAGACACACTGCTCTGGGATGCTGGGAGTGATCCCAGGAGAGGCATCAGTGTATGGTCAGGAAAAGACACTGGAGACAGCACAGGTCAGGCAATGCTTGATGGCTATAATTAATGTAACTATAACTTATATTAATGGAAAACCAGGAAATGGCCAGGAAGAAGACTGAGTACTCATTATTACTCTGTCTCCAAAATTATAAGCCATGTAATTCCTTCTGAAACCTGTTCATTCTCTGAAACATCAAAAGTCCACTTTCCTCTGCACCACCTCCTGCCTTTAAAAGCATCTCAAGTGTTAGCACCAAAAACATCTTTTCCCACCATCACTCCTCACACTGATTTTCAAAAATTATCATTGTAGGAACGGCAGACCAATGGGAAAAACTGAGAATCAAGATGTGTCATGTACTGGTACAAACTCTGTGTTGAATGTGATTATAATGTATATATAAAATGTACTAATAAGATCAATTTTAAAAATTATCATTATATTTATTTTAATTGATACATTAAAACATAAAATTACACATATTAATGGAGTGATGTGATGTTTCAATATATGTATACATTGTGCAATGTTTAATTCAGGTTGAATATACATTTCTTCAAACATTCACCATTTATGGGAAAAGCTTTTTAAATATTGTGCCTACCTTGGAAACACAAGGGCCAAGTTCAATCCCTGTTACTGCCAAAAAAAAAAAGCACACACACAAAATCTTTTCTTCTGGCATTTTGAAATGTGCAATATATATTTATTGTTTGTAGTTACCCTACTATACACTAGCACTGGCCTTTTCTTTAAGAGGTAGAGTTCTGTCATGGTGAAGAGCACAAACACTGGAGCCCAACAACCCAAGTGGATGCCCAGATCAGCATCTTAGGAGTTAAAGAAATTTGGACAAGAAGTCCAGCTTCTGTGTGCCTTTATGTGCATGATACAACATATCAGTACTTCCCAAATGCTTTATGCATTAGCTTTGTCTCCTTAGCCAGTGACAAATTTTGTGGCTGATAAAATTCTAAAGTAGATATGCTTATCTTAAATGTTACTGAAAAATGTGTAGGTAAATTAAGAGTTCAAGTTTGGGAGGTGTTCCTGTATAATAACATGAATTATCTTGTTGTAGGTATTTGAACTTGATTTCCAAAATGTTTTCTAGTTCCACAAACCTTTTAGCTTTCATATAAGAAACCAAGGTTTAGAGAGGTCAGATGATAAGATCAAGAACAGCTAGTTATGTGCAGGGCCAAGCAATTCTCACTTTTATTCTTTGTTCTTTCTCTTGTACCATGCTGATAAAAAAAAAAGGATAAAAAATATTTGACTGGCTTGACTGCAGACCTTCCTGTATATTAAGGAATTGTATCTAAAAATTCTTTTACATACTACATTCCATAAATTTTTTTCCAAAATTAAAAAATACATCAAATATTATTATAAGACAGGGCCGGAGGGTTAGCTCAGTGGTTCCAGCGCCTGCCTCGCAAGCGCAAGGTCCTGAGTTCAATCCCCAGAAACCACATACAATGCTGGGCGTGGTGACTCACGCCCACCAGCAATCAATACCATATACCACAGTGCCGGGCGTGGTGGCTCACGCCTGTAATTCCAGCACTCGGGAGGCAGAGACAGGAGGATTGCTCAGTTCGAAGCTTGCCTAGGCTACATAGTGAGCTCAGAGCCACCCCGAACTACAAAGCGAGACCCTGTCTCAAAAAATAATAATAATATTATTATAAGACAAAGGAGAATAATCTATAAATGAACTTTAGCTAATAGTGAGGTCATTTTAAAAATGCAAATACCCAACACATGCACACACAGTAATAATGTGAATATATCCATTCTCCTAGAAAACAGGATAGAAATTTTTAAGATACAGAAGGTTATAATCATAAAAAGAACAGAGCTACTGATATAAATGAGTTCCTTTCATTCTAAAATTCTGACTCTAATATTAAATCTTTTAATTATAACAAGCTAGATTTTTGTGGTCAAACATTTCATAATTAGAAATGCATTAAAACAATACTATTTTAGACTTCAAAAGAATGGAATTAACTTCTATTTATAACACAATGCTAAAATAAATATTTTCATCTCTTTGGCCTTGGGTCACTGCACTTTTAAAGTCAAAGACTGATTGAACTTTGTTTTACAGCAAAAGGCAGCACAGCACTAACTGCAGATGTGTACGCGTCCAGGAAGTTCACATCATTCCTCACCACAGTAAACACTGGTTCCCAACCATAATCCTCTGAAGCTGGGATCATCATTTACAGGAATGCTCTTCCTTCAATCTGTACCAATCATTCCCAGTTGGGAAAACAAAACCAGACAGGCACAATGGCTTCTGCCTGTAGTCCTGTCTGCTTGGCAAGCCAAGGAGGAAGGACTGCTTGAGCTCAGGAGTTCGAGCCAGTCTGGACAGCAAAATCAGACCCATACCCACATCCAAAAATGAACATAAAATCAGTGGAAGTACAAGTAAACTAAATTCAATACATTGCTTAACCATGTCCAGGTCTCAGTTTTCTGGCATAAAAATAGTTAATTAGGACTTAAATCTTTCCATCTCATCCTAAAGATGGGAGCCTGTACAAGTCTTTATCATGGCTAACCCAAGAACAGGAAAGTCCAGCAGATCTAGCAAAGCATGAGTTACTAAGATGGCATTCTACACCTTCCCAAGTCAGCCTCTTTTCCGAAATGCAGTATTTTATTCAGTATTACAAATTATTGGATCAGACAGAACTACTTTGCCTATATTCTAAAGAGGGAAATTGAAAATGCCTTCTAGAAATAATGATTTTAAGAGCTTACACATTCAGTGAGAGAGGGAATGGCAATGACAGATATTTAGTATTAGTCATTTATCATATTCATTTATCATATGTATACTTGAGGAAATTTTATGTTCACTTAATTACATACAAGAATGAGGGGCACAATTCCTCAGTAATCAAGTTATGTAAGAATTGATAGGGAAAATATGTAAAGGAGTTTTTTTATATAATAATGCCTACATAGCATTTTACACATCATTCAAAAATCATCCCAACAGGAAAAATAAAATGAACATACAATAACTTAGATATGGAGAATCAATTTTGTTAGTCTGTTTAAGCCATTGTAACAAAGTATCACCTACTGAGTGGTTTAAATCACATTTATTCCTCTGAATCCAGAGGCGAAGTATTCTAATATCAAGACAGTAATATATTTGGAGTGTGCTGAGAGTTCACTTTCTGATTCATAGGTGGCTGTCTTCTTCCATGTCCTCATTAAGCCAAGGAAGAAGGGAACTCTGGAGTATCTTTCATAAGGGCACTAACCTTACCCATGAGGGCTTCAGCCTCATGATATAATCACTTCATACAGGCCTCATTTTCTAATGCCATCCCACTGAAGGCTAGTATTTCAACATATAAATTTTGAAGACAGTACAATATCTACCTTTGTGGCATTATCCTTGATGTCCAAAGCATCATGTCCTCTCACATGCACAATATATTAATTCTATTCTCAAGTTCCAAAAGTCTTCATTCATTTCAGTATCAACCCTAAGGCTCAAGTCCAAAGTCCCACATAGGACCCAGGATTTAGCTCAAGTGGTACCACGCTTACCTTGCAAGTAGAAAGGCCTGAGCTTGATCCCCAGTACTACAGAAAAAAAAAAAAAAGGGTTCCATATAAATACCTAAATTAAATTAAATAGGAGTAAGCAAATCCCTCTCTAGCTTGATATCCATAAAACCAAACAAGTCATGTGCTTTTAAAATACCAGGATATAAAGATATGGAATAGACACTCTGATTCCAAAAGTAATGGATTCCTGCAAGTCAAAAATTAATGGAGCAAACAAAATTAAATTTTAAGATTGAAGAATTTATTTTCCTTGCACTTGAGTGCTGAGGCAAGAAAACAACAGTGAGTTTGAGGCCAGTCTGGTCTACCAAGCAAGACTCTGTCTCCCCCTGCCAAAAAAAATATATTTTTAGTAGAATGCTTCACTCTCTGTACCCATGAGCATAGAACATCACCTAGAGCTTCGGGACGCTGCCCACGCTGGGGTCTCTGCGGGACCCATTCTCTCGCTCTCTGCTACAGCCCCAGCCATGTGGTGAGTGTCTCCCAGGTCAGGATCACAATCCTACAGCTCCATAGACCCCAGGGCATTTGTTTTATTCATTTGCTTATTTGTTTTTTTTTATTGTGTCCCATAAATTCCTGTATGTTGTGCTGGGGTTGTCGTTGAGTTGTAGCAACTGTTTAATTTCTTCTTTAATTTCTTTTGTGGCCCATTGGTTGGTTAACAGAGTGTTGTTCAATTTCCACGTGTTTGTGAGGATCTTGGAATTTCTTCTGCTATTCAGCTCCAGTTTCAAGGCACTATGGTCTGATAGTATGCAGGGGACAACTTCTATTCCTTTGCATCTACTTAAGCTTGTTCTATGGACTAGAATGGGATCTATTTTGGAGAGTGATCCATGAGCAGCTGAGAAGAAGGTATATTCTCGCTTTGAAGGGTGAAAAATTCTGTAGGCATCTAATAAGTCTATTTGCTCCAAAGTTTGATTTAGCTCAAGTATTTCCTTATTGATTCTTTGTCCAGTTGATCTGTCAAGTTGTGACAATGGAGTATTAAAATCTCCTACTACTATTGTATTCATGAATAACTGGCTTTTCATGTCCAGTAATGTTTGTTTTATATAGTTCGGTGCATTAGAGTTTGGTGCATAAATATTTATGATTGTTATTTCTTTCTCTTGGATAGTTCCTTGTTTTTTTTAAAAAAAAAAAAACCAAATTTTTAAGCATTGCTTTTTAAATACCAAGGAACACTTCTGCCCTCCACTAATAATACTGCCAACTTTAAAATATTTTCAAAGTTTAGTCTCTAAAAAAAAGAAGAAAACAAAAAATAAATGTCTTGTCTAGGTCTTTAAGATCCCAGGTCAGTTTAAAACAATTTATCCTTATGTGCTCCACATTTATATTATTTTTACATAATTATTAATTGAATAATATAATGGGTTTCTGTGTAACCTTTTCACACATGTATATGTCAAAGATTGATCATATCCATTCTCTCTATTACTCTCATAATCCTCCTGGCCCCAATTCTTTAACCCTCAACCTTCAAGTCATTTCCCCCGAGATTCCACAAATGAGAGAATACTTGTAACACTTGTCTTTCTGAGTCTTATTTTGCTTAACATGAAGAGCTCTAGTTCCATTCATTTTGTTCCTTAACTGTTTAATAATACTTCATTGTGTATAGTAGTAGACTTTCCCAGATAAACTTTTTTTTTTTTTTTTTTTTTGCTTTTTGGAGACAGGGTCTCGCTTTGTAGTTCAGGCTGGCCCTGAGCTCACTATGGTGCCCAGGCAAGCCGCCGCAAACTCAGCAATCCTCCTGTCTCTGCCTCCAACTTTTTTTTTTTTTTTTTTTTTGCAGTACTGGAGATTGAGCTCAGCCCATTGTGTTTCCAAGGTAGGCGCAATACCACTTGAACTAAATCCCTGGCCCTGCATTGTGTATATTTAACATTTTTTTTTACTCATTGATGACTATCTATACTGATTCTATAACTTGACACTTGTGAACATTGCCACAATAAATGTGAGTATGCATATATTCCTATGTAGTTTGCTGACTTTCCTCTAGGCATTTGTCCAGGAATGATATGACTGAATCACATAATAATTATATATTTTGAGGACCCTCCATGATTTCCATAGTGGCTGTATTCATTTACATTTCTACCAATAGTACATATGTACTCTTTCTTCCTCCATGTCCACACCAGCATTTGTTATTTTTTATTTCTTATTATTTTATTTATTTACTGGTAATAATCTGGCTGGGTGAGATGGAACCTCAATGCAGTTGTGATTTTCATTTCCCACATGGCTAAAGACGTTGAGGTTTGGTGTTTTGTTTTGTTTTTTCCATGCACTTTACTGGTCATTTGTATTTCTTTTGACAAGTATCTGTTCAGCTCATTTGCCCATCTATTTATTGCATTACTTATTCTTTCGATGTTAATTATTTTAAGCTTTTTATATATCCTGGGTATCAACTCTCCATCAGATAAATAGTTAGCAAATAATTTGCTCCATTCTATAGATTATCTCTTCACTCCACTGATAGTTTCTTTTGCTGTGCAGAAATAACTGGTTTGAGAGCTTGTTTGGGGGTTCTAGCAGGGGAGCGCAGCTATTCATATACCCTTGACCAAGGAAACAAAACGGTCTCCTCTATTAGAGGTGGTGATCCTCTTTGACAGAGCACAGAGCTTCAGGAGGGATGTACATGGAGCAGTGGGGGAGGAAAGAAACACCCACCTAGCCAGCCAGATCACCTGAATCAACCCTGGCGATCAATGGGGAAGCAGATATGGCAGCCAGATAGCCCTCGCATCCAGAAATTACTGGTCTGATGTAGTCCTGTTTGTCAATTTTTGTCTCTGTTTCCTATGTTTTGAAGGCCTTATCTAGAAAATTTTTGCCTGTACCAATATCTTAAAAGTATTTACCCTCAGTTTTCTTCTAGTAGTTTCAGAGTTTGGGTCTCAAAGGCCTTTGATCATCTTGAGTTGAGTTTTGTAAAAGGTGAGAGATAGGGGTTGTTTAAGTTTTCTGCATCTGGATATCCAGCTTTTAAATATCATTTATTTATTAAAAAGTTGTCCTTTCTTCAGGATATGTTTCTGTACTTTTGACAAGAATCCTTTGGCTATAAATATGTGGATTTACTGTATTCCTAGGTTCTCTATGTTGTTCCATAAGAATATGAGTGTTTATGTCAATGTCATGCTGTATGTGTTACTATGGTCCCATGGGATATTTTGAAATCAGTTATGTGAGTGCTCGCTTCGGCAGCACATATACTAAAATTGAAATCAGTTATGTGATACTTTCAATGTTATTCCTTTTGCTCAATATTCCTTTGGGTATTCTGGAGTCTTTCATGCTTCTGAATGAATTTTAGATTTGCTTTTTCTAGTCCTGTGA